>PVKH010007139.1:0-20272 GCA_004027955.1 Chaetophractus vellerosus | reverse complement strand
TGTTCTGCCAACTTCTGAGTAAGTCCATTCTAATTTTATGTTTTATATTTGGAAACTGTAGAAGTCACCTGGGACAGTAGTATATATATATATATTTCCTAACTATCATATGCCCCTCTCTAACAAATGTCCCATAATGGTGAAAGGATCCCCAGTTACCAGTGCTATCTCTGCATCAGATCTGGATATTCCCCTTTTCTCAGTATATGGATATCTAAATAAATGATCATAAGTCCCTTTGGGAAAGAATTGGGGAAATGCTACTGTGTACAATTGCTAAGATGTTGTAGCAATTGTACACAGTAGCATTTCCCCAATTCTACTTTGTACCTGACTTCTATTTCAACTGAAGGATTCTGGGCCAGAGAACTGCCCCAGGTCTGGGACTGGACATGGAGTCGTGATATTTTATAGCAATGGTAGACTTCAGGCTTCTGTTCATCTTTTTAAAATCTTTTTTCTAGCTATCTTTATTGAGGTATAAATGAAATATAATAAAATTCACCAATTTCAAACATAAAATTTGATGAACTTGACAAACATATACACTCCTAAAACCACCACAATCATCCTGATATAAAACATTTTTCTCACTCCAAAGAATTTCTGGGTACTTCTTTAGAGTTGATCTCCTCTCTTAGTCCTACAGCTACTTATTAGTTTTTTGTTACTGTAATTTTGCTTTTTAACAAATTTCATATAAATGGAACATCTATTGACTTTGAAATTCATCTATTTTGTTGTGTGTATCACTCATTTTATTCCTGATTGCTGACTTGTTTGAAGTTAAGGCATGTGTTTGAAGTTAAGGCATGTGTCCCTTAAAGTCAAAGTCTTCCTGATTGTAGTAGAGGTAGAATTTCTATGGTGGAGTTTCTGAAGTTACAGTTGATATATCTAGAAGCCAGATCTATGCTATTCTGGGAATCAATTCCAGAGGCCCACTTTAAAGAAGCTCCTGCTTCCAGATCGTAACTCCTTCTATCAAATTTAATTCTTAAAATTTCCTAATCCTGTAAGTGAATTCTGACTAAAATAATTACAATGTTCTTTTCCTTTGAATTCTGAGAACTTCATTGGTACAGAAATACCTGTCATGATAAGCTTAATTATTACACAGTCCACTGAAGATGGTGGCAAAGGAAAAAGTTCAGTTGAAGTCAGTCCAGATTTTATTTCACACAAAAGATTCAGATAAGAGAAGAAAAGACTATTATGGAAAATTTCTCATGACATTCTTCAATAGAGTCTTTGACTTCTGTTTATTGCTGTTAATGCATTGATCAATTTTATCATGCTTGAAATGTTATCTTTGTAATTATTCTTGGTAATTATAAGTATATAATCTTAATATTCCTAATTATACACATGATTTTTAATGCTTGTATCAAATACTTGCATATTTGAGACTTTCATTTGCCTGAGCTAATATTAATAATGTTCATGCCCAGATATGAGGTAGTTTATTTTCTTTACATTTTCTTTATTGCATGTTCTGTTCATATATTTACTATCTGAAAGATTTTGTTTAGGCTACATTATCTGATTCAGAAATTGTGTTGCATTAGATATTTTCTAGAAATTTTATTTCTTCTTTGAGTTTTCTGTTTTACAAAAAATGCTTTATGATTCCTGATGGTTTTCTCTGTGTTTGTTCTTGTTTGTGACAATATGACTTATCATCTATTTTGTGGGGATAAAACAGCTTTTTAAGTGTCTTTATATTTTAGCATTCTTAGTCTTTTATTTTTTTCCAGTGCAGATCTAACACATACCTTGTATATCAAGCCAACAGCTTGGCAGTTTGCTGGTTGATGTTTCATTTTATTGCTATTAAAATAAGATTAGAGGCTGATATCTTTATCCCTGTCATTACCTTTATTAAAAACTTACATATTTAAAAGTCCATGCTGTGTATATTTTTTAAGTTTGAAATGATATATTTGACCAGGAGTAATATTATCTCCACAATCAACATGTTTTAAATATGCAAAATAATATATGCATAGAGTATGTAAGATAAGGAGCAAAATAATAAAACAAATATGTAAGAAACAATCACCAAACTTAGCAACTAGAAAATCATAAATACCTGTGTTCACACACTGATCTTGTCCATTTTATTCCATTACAAGAAATAGTCACTATGCCAAATGTTGTTTCTTATCCCTTTGCTTTTTCTCTTTATACATTTTAAACTTTATATAATACATAAACCATAATTACTATGTTTAAAATATATACATATATACATATACTATAGGACATTATATATATAATGTTCTATTTTGCTTATTTTCATCATTACAATAATTGTATTGTGCTATGTAAAATATTCTTTTAATCACTGTTAAGACATTATATTACAGGAATTAAACGTTGTGATATATAGCATTTGTATGGGTATACCTCATTTTATTGTGCTTTGCTTTATTGTTCTTCACAGACATTGTGTTTTTACAAATTTAAGGTTTGTGACAATCCTGCATCAAGCAAGTCTTTCAGCATTATTTTTACACTAACATGTCTTCACTTGGAGTGTCTGTGTCATTTTAATTAAGGTATGCACATTGGGTTTCTTTTAGACATAATACTATTGCACACTTAATAGACCACAGCCTATTGTAAGCATGACTTTTATATGCACTGGTAAACCAGAAAATTGGTATTACTTGCTTTATTGTGATACTTGCTTTATTGCAGTGGTCTGGAACTGAACCTGCAACATCTCCAAGGTATGCCTGTACACTCATAATCCCTGGTGAGAAATATTCAATTATAGGACCAAACTAAAATATGCAATTCCAGGGCCAAACCACAAATTATGTACCACCTGCTGTTGATGGACATTTCAGTTGTTACAGCTTTCTTTTTTTAATCACAAAAAAATCTCCCTCAAGCTACCTGTCCATGTCTTCTTGTGCACTTGAACAACAGATTCTCTAGGAAAGTTTCATAGTAATGGAATTGCTGGTCATATGCTATAAATATGTTCAATAGTATGAAGCATTTCCAAATATAAATTTCCAAAGTGATTACACAGATATATTGTTCCAATGTTAATCCATAAGATGCTAGTTATACCCTATCTTCACCCACACTTGGTACTGTCAATCATCCTAATAAATAGCGAATTGTTATCTTGTTTTAATCTGCTATTCTGAAAGTACTAATGAGATTTAGCGTCTTTTTTATAGTTATGTAGTTACTGGCCATTTGCTTATCTTCTCCTGTGAAAGGCCTCTTCATGACTTTTTTACCCATTTGTGTATTAGACTGCTTATCTTTTTCTTATTGGTCTATAAATTATCTGTGTATATTCTGAATGTCAACATTTTGACAAGTAAATGATCTTTCTCCATCTGTAGCTTTATTCCCCTCTTTTCCTTAGGCTATCTTTTTCAACGTGATTAAGATTATCAACATCTTATTTTTTAATCACTCCTCTTTGCATGTTTCTTAAAAAGCCCAATATTACAAAGACATACTCCGATATTTTCTGCTACAGGATATGTTTTGCTTTCATGTTGAAATCTTTAAGTCATCTGAATTCATTTTGAGGCATGATATGAGATATGGATTAAATATATTTTTATTTAGTTATTTATGTAGTTACTTATTGTAGATAACCATTTATGAGATAGTTTATTATTTCCTCAGTATTCTGCAATAGTCCTTCTGTCATACAGGATATTTCCAGGTATGTGGATTTGTTTCTGCACTCTATATTCTCTTCCATTGGTTATTTAAAAATATTGCTATAACAATACCACACCGTGTAAGTCATAATAGTAATACAGTTATAAAACAAGCAAGCAGAAAAGGATAATTACTGCCCTATTCTTAGTAACTTAATCTCATTAAGTTACTTATTCTTTATAACGAACCTATGAAAAAGAAGTGCACAGTTGTTAGCCAATATGACATCTATGTGCGAATGAGAAAAATCTCACCCTCTAAGCTAATGCAGGTTAGAGGGTGCAGGAGGATAGTGCCATTTGCAGAGAAAACATGGCCAGGCTTTTGGGCTGAAGTAGCCTGTTCTAGTGTTTAGCATATTTCTAGTATCTCAGAATATTCTTAATCATATTTCTTCATGTGGTTGTCCATATTTTAGAAAATACTTTAATGAGGCCTGTTGCTGGTAAGCTCTCTAAAAGTTTGTATATTTGAAAATATCTTAATTTTCTCTGTTCTTTAAAGAATATTTCATTGATATACAATTATCTGTTTGCATTTATAATCTTTCAGCTGAATCTTAGCGTTTTGTGTGTGTGTTTTCTATTTGTCTGTAAATGTCTTTATTATGTAATTCCAGGTTAATGGGCATATTCTCTCAGGACTGGGAAATATTGTTCTACTATCTTTGGGTTTCAGTTGTTGCTATTGAAATACCTATTTATGGTTTAACTGCTTTTCTTTCTCTGTGGCTGATTTTAAAATCTTCCTTTTGTTTTGCCTTTAGATTTCTGCATTTTCATGTCAATGTATTTAGACATTGTTGTTGTTTTACTCTGCTTGTTACATGTAGTGCTTTGTGTAACTGCATTTATGACTCTCACAAATTCTGAAAAAGTCTCAGTCACTATATCTGAATACTGTCTCTCTTCCATTGTCTAGAATCTTCTATCAGATTTTTTATTGAATATGTATATTGGCTTTTTTCATTCTGTCCTACATTTTTCATAGATTCTCTTTTATATAACTTATGACTTTTTCTATTCCATTTTATGTAATTTCATTAACTTTATGTTCTAGTTGAGAGAGTCTCTTTGTCATTTAGGCTAATCTCATGCTTAACCTGTCTTTGATTTTATTTTCCCATAGGCTTATTTCTTATTTTTAAGACATCTAGTTTTTTTTTCTTTCACAAAATCTGCATATTTTGGTAGTTTTTTAGTTTTTGCTCATTATTTAGATTCCATGCTGTTTCTTTATTGACCTTATATGCATTAATTAATGCTTTTTATTCTAACACCGTCAGCATCCAAAGACCTTTCAAAATTTTTTAAATTGTATTTTTAATTGATTCTAATCTATGAGGTTTTATCATCTATTTTTAGAAATTTTTAAAAAATTGAATTCACATTTGGTAGAGCATAATATCTGGGTTTCTTGAATATCTGCCAATGAGGATTTTCCTTTTGCTTGGAGCCATAGCCATGAAATTAGATGAGGACAATTCTTTCAGTCCTATTTTGAACTCTCAGGTTTTAGTTCTTTCTTCAGGCCATGAATACAAATATTATACTGTACTTTTTTTGGTTGTGTTTATATCTATTTTCAACAAACTCATGCTAACTTTATATTGCATCTTTCTGCCAAATTGGATTTAGAATCTCAGCAGAAAACAAGGGCCATATTTTCCTTTGTAAATTTGATAATATATTTGTTGAATTTAATTAATGTCCTAATTTTCCCGGATCTTCACATTTTAGAGGTAATGGGGATAGTATTTTCAATTTTAATGAACACATATCTTCATTATTTACATGTGCAAAATACTAAAGAGTATAAATAAAGAGAATTTTGTATAAGACAAAGAAATAGTATTTGAGTCAGAGAGACTCAAATTGAATCCCAGCTCTCCCACATATTTGTGAAAATAATTTAATGTGAAGAGTCTGTTCATTAACTTTATAATGAGGGAATAATAAATAAATTACATAAAGCATGTGAATATGCCCTAATTTCAGTATGACTCATAGAAATGTTATTATTATTATTAATTTCTTTGACAACAATGATATTCTTAACAAGAGTATACATTAACTTTTTTATCACCAGATGTCTAATAGTGCTTTATCCATAATATTTCATATTCTATTTCAATGCAATTTTATGATCATAATATGAATATCATTGCAATTTTACCTGGATATTAAGCAGTTCAGCCAACACAGATTTTGTGATCACTATGTTGTAGTTAGTAATAAAAAAGTCTACTTTCGAGCATATTATCCAGGTAGTTAATTAATATGCATTGCTAAACATTTTTTCCCTGACATTGACTGACTTTCTAAAGCTGTGATTAAGTTAATATTAATAGCACCATGGCAGTTATTTGGAATATAAAAGCACAATTATTTTCATTTTGTGATGACACAATCACTTGCCTTTATCAACTGTTTATTTCTTGAGATTTAATGCCAACAAATAATTTTTCATTTAATTAGTACTTAAATTTTAGTTCACATTTTACTGCGCTGCTTTCTACACCAAAATGGGGTAAAGAAAATTATGAAACTACTTGATTTAAATAATACTACGTGATATGATTTCTTCCTGTAAGAGAATAAAAATAGCATATTATTTTGAATGAAGTTTGCCTAATTCCTGAACCACAATTTATTTATCCCTTTCAGTGCCATGTTTCTGTAATTTTTAAAATGGGAAATATATTTATTTTACAATATTGTGAAGAATGAAATCTCCATAAACAATTTTATTGTCACTTATCTAAACAAATTTGTGTAAATAGTGGGTAGCAACAAATATAGCCTTTAGAGAAGAAAACCTCTAAATTAATCTTAACATAAGAGAAGGGCTACAGAATTAGGATTTAGCTCGTAGGGTTGTTGAGAATATTAAACAAGTTCTTATACATAAAACACTTGGAACAAAACCTGGAGTGCACAGACATACACACACAAGGACAAACACTATTTAAAAAGTTACTTTTGTTATCAACAGTATAAAAACCAGAATGAATTATTTTCACAGATTTTCATATAGGGTATATGGCATAATGTAAGATAATTATCATTGTTGCCTTTATCTTTCTTACAGGAAATACAACAAGTATAGGAAATAGAGCAATTATGGGGACTTTGTACTGGTGAACTGAAACTTACATAGAAAATATAACCATTGCACACACTTACTGAAATTTATATTTTTGATGCCAATATATATTATATTTCTATGTGAGATCAATTTTCACGTACAAGAGTTGCCACGATTCTGCCACAAATCTGTAGTTAGTATAATTTATAAAATAAACAGACATCCAGAGCTGACAAATATGTTATTGCAGGTATATCAAAGCATCCATCAGTTAATCTCTGTTGCTTTGCATATACTATTTCCCAACTTCCTTCTTGAGCCCTAATTTCATTCTCACTTAAATTAATGTGTGCCCGTATGTGTGCGTATTTGAAAAATAGTTTTAAAAAATAATTTATATCCATGGGATATAAGCTCCCCCTCACTTGTTGGTGGAGGGGACATCACCATCCCAGACTCCTTGGGATTGGGGGAAGAACTATGGACTAGAATGTTCTTGCTGGTGTCCTGTTATAGACTTGTAATTCATGCAATGGAAGAAATTACAAAGTTATGTGGAGCCAGGGTCAATGGACACTTTGGGGGCAGGGAGAGGGAAGGGCAATTGTAATACGGGGTTTTTTTTTGGGACTTGGGAATTGTCATCGGTGATATTGTAATGGAGGATATAGGCTATTTTATATCAGCATGTATCATGCAGAACTGTGTGGGAGAGAGGGTGGTCTACAGTCTGAACTGTTATCCATGCTGGATGACAAAACCCCAAAATGTGTATATCTATTACAGGTGTTGTGCCACACTGATGAAGGATGTATATGTGGGAGGTTGTGGGAGATGTGGGAGGTGGGGCATATGGGTACTCCTAAAATTTCCGTGTAACATTTATGTAATCAATGTATCCTAAAATATATTTATATATATATTAAAAAACCACTTTCAAAAAAATTTAAAAAATAAGATTATAGATTACAAAAAAAGGATGATTTATATGTTTTAAATTTTTATAAATTATATTTTCTTATACAATGTTAATATTTTTCTATTTTTACATAATTTCAATATCTGCCCATGTTACTGAATATGGCACTTTTTAATTATGATATTTCAAAAAGTGTTCCATATACTCAATACATTTTACTTATATGGTCACCTGGAAATGGTTGCTTAGGTTGCTTTAAATCACTTCCACAACCAACGATATTGCAAAGCAAAACTATTAAGAATCTTTCTATGGACAGCTGCAAGGTTGATATAGATCTAAGATTGGCATTGCAAACTTATTTTCACTATAGTGTGGCAGCAATTTACCTACTCACCAGTAGTATCTGGCAACTATTTTCTTTATTCATCAACATCTAGTATTACCAATTTTCTGATTTTTATCAATCTGATATATTGACAAAGTACTCTAGTACTAATGTTCATCACTGCAATTCCCCTTCTGTTAAGTGACTACTCATAATTTTTTCCAATATTTTCTTTGGGCTCTGTGCATTTTTCTTTTTGATTAAAAGAGTTCCTTGCATTTCATAAATATACATTCATTTTTTATAATTTGTGGTATTGCAAATATTGTGTTCCAACTTGTTTCTTCCTCTTACCTTTACCAGTGATGTCTCTCCTTTAACATAGATATCTCTGAACAAAATTTCTTAGTTTTGATTCAGTAGTATTTGCCTTTATTTAATTTGTATTTACTGTGTTTACTGCTTTATTTAAGCTTATTTACCATCTAACTTCATGTGTGCTATTAACTATATTTTTAAAATGTTTTCCTTTTCTGTGTATATGAAATGTTTAGTTTGCTTCAAAATATAAATGTATTAGATTTATTCTTCTAGAGGTCCCTCCTAAGATTCACTTCAGTATTTACTCAAACACACATTTATTTTTCTTATCAACTTTTTATAATACCAGCAACCATCATTAAGAAAATTTTTAGAATGCACCATGTCTTGGTCTCTAACACCCTACTTCTTGCCCACCACTATATTGGTATTTTCTTGAAATTTCATATCGGATTATTAGGAAGGTGGTATTGTGTTTTTCTCTCCCTTTTGGTTTATGCTTGTTAAGAAACTTGAAAAATTTATAATCTATCTAATTTATTTAAGTCGCATAATTTCCACTATCATGTAATGTCCTTTTTGATCTGTGTGTCTGTCTGTGTGTGCGTGTGTGTGTGTGCAGAAGTTCACCTTGGGTCTTTATGCATTAAGCTTTCTGAAGTCTTGTATTTCTCCCTTACTTAAGCAGATGGAACATTTAAATTTTGTAGTTGCAGTTTTTCTACACCTGTAAATATGACACTCTTCTTTTTATTGCATTGTCTTATTTTGAAAAGTGTGATGTCAGTCTGGAATCTTTTTCCTTTGGTAGTTAATTTACTTTTGGTCCCTTACAATGTTTACATCTTCCTAATTTTCCTTGATGATTTAAAAATTAATGAGGACAAGTTAGTGGTGAATTTTTCTTACTTATTCTGTTTGGCAATTTATGACACCAGGAATTTTATATAATTCTCTCATTTTGAGAAATTTTTCAGTCCTTATTTCTAAAAACATATTTTCCTATCACCTTTTATATCTAGTAATTTATGATATAAGTTTCATAAATTTTGGTTCCAACTTTCATATCCCTTTCATTTTCTTTTAAAATTTCTATCTCTTTTTCGATTCCTTATAACTTCTAGAAGAGTTATTCCACTCACCTTTGCAGATCAATGATTTATTCCTCTCTTGTTTTTATTTTAGAACTCAGACCATCTGTTTAGATATCCATCTGAAATATTATTTTTCATAGATAATATACCCTGTTTATTTTCAAAACTGTATTGTATCTTCTTCCTGTTCCAATATCCTCCCTTATCTCTTTGTGGATATGGAATACTTACTTAAATTATTTTTATTGTGTATGTTAATTCTACCCCATCTGCTCTAGCTTATCGTCTTCTTTCAGTTCCAACACACCAAATATATATATTTTTTTATTGTTCATTTTTTAAACTTTATTTTTAAAGAATTATTAGATCACAGAAAAGTTACATCAAAAATATAGGGGATTCCCATATACTCCACCTCCCTCACATGTTCCCCTATTAATAACATCATACATTAGTGTGGTATATTGATGAACTAATATTGAAGCATTGCCATAAATATTTCTTTAACTCCATATGTTGAATAAAATTGCCACACCTGTTCTTTCAAAATTCACTGAAGAAATTCTAAGATATTTCAAAGGACCTTTGACATAATTTTGCCCATAAATAGCTCCCATACCATCAAGCAGAAAAAACAACCATAAATATCTTAAGTTCCAAAATCACTAATCAGAGACTACAGTAAAATTTAGTGAAGTTAAACTTGTTTTAACAAGTCATTGACATTTGGCTACAATTGACATTTAAGACAAACATGCTTAGGTTAAATCCAGCAAAGGGAAATTGAGCCACCTTCCAGAGAGAACTGACTTAGACTCCCCCATCTGTTTGTAGACAGTCTGTTATCTAATCACTTCTGTGTGTGTGTGGAAAGATGGCTAGAAGTCTAGTTGGTGCAAGACTCAGAACACAAAGCAACTTCCTTGAAACAAACTTGGTAAGGAGTCAAGAATCCCAGATTCACACATGGCAGCTTCAGTTTTCAGGCTGGTAGATTCATGGAAGCAGATTCTGCTCTCATGGTTACTGGTATTTCTCCCAGTTCAGCAGTACCTTTTCCTTTAAGTAGGTTTTGAAATTTAGTCACTCAGCACAAAGCAAAAGGTTAATACATGGATAAGTAAGTTTCGTTCAGGAGCAAGAAAGAGAAACACTCATTTTTCTGTTTTCTTAAATATATATATATATATTTAAAGATATGCAAAAAATATAGGGATTCCCATATGCCTTACTCCCCAGACCCCTCACACGCTCCCATATAAACAACATCCTTCATTACTGTGGCACATTCATTGCAATTGATTAACACATCCTGGGCATTGCCACTGAGCATGGACCATAGTTCACATTGTAGTTTACACTCTCTCCCACACAATTCTGCAGGTTATGTGAAGATATACAATGGCCTATATCTGTCATTGCAATGTCATTCAAGATGATTCCCAAGAACTGCAAAAACCCCCTATTACACCTGTTTTTCCCTCTCTCCTGTCCCCAGAGCCTCCAGTGGCCACTGTCTCCACACCAATGTTGGAATTTTTTTCCACTGCTAGAATCACAATATGTAAGCCCACTCTAGTCCTTAGTTCATTCCCCAATCCTGAGGATTCTGGGATGGTGATGCCCACTCCATTTCTAATTGACGTGGGGCTTCAATCCCATACAGCCAATGGATGTGAATTTCTTGCTTGCAGTTGTAGGTTCTCTTGTTTCCTTTGTATGGTGGTTGCCAATCCTCCCCTGCTTGTTAGTTGTTCTGGGTGAGTCCAATGAACTGGAGAGTAGGTGTTGCAACTCTGCTGAGTCTCAGGGCCCAGCTGGCACAAAGACAGCCCAAAGATTCAAATCTTTTTATTCCTGTGCATTCTTTCTCTTTTGGAGCTGTAAACCACAGTAACTGATGATGTGTGCTAGTCAGGAGGAGTTGAAGCCAGATGCAAGTTTGTGCCTGACTTGATGTGTTTCAGGGGTGGGGTGAACTACATTCTAGAAAATCCCTTAGAGTTATGATCTATACCTCCATTTCTATCCCTAGTTAAAATCACCTAGCCCTCAGGATGCATAAGCAATTTGGGGAGGAAGATAATTTGAGAGACTAAGAAATTTCATCTGGGCTAGTCTTGGATACTGCCTCTGTATTAATCTATGAATCCCAGCAGAAATAAATGAGTTGGCAACTATTTTTCTCCTTTTCTTTGGCTTCAGGGTACCCAAGGTAATCCAGAGAAGGTAAAAATGACACTCAGCATTTTTCTCTTTCATTTTTTTGCCCAGGCCTCTTTCACTCTAGGCTAATGTTTCCCTTTCAGTCTGGTACCCTAAAACTATCTTACAGAAATTTCTCATAACTTTTATATTGATGTAACAAAAATTACAGTTTTATATGTGGGTGACAGACTGAGGAAAAAGACTATTCATTTATTGTACCAAAATATTAAAACACCACAATTCTCTAGATAGGAAGGGGGGGCAATGGGTAACCTATTAAGAAAACACGACTATATTTTTGAATTGACAAACATGGAATCTGCCTTTAGGGAAAGGGAAATAATTCATATTTTTTTTCTAAAATACAAATATTGATATGTTTATCATCTTACATACCTTGCATTTAAATTGCATATTACCTATTATCTAGAGTGATGTCATCAACATGGCAATGTAAGGCATCTCCTGGAAGTTTTCCCTCAGCATCAACTTATAAAAGGACAAATCCCACTTGCTTAGAACTAGAGAAGGTCTCCACAAAAGCTGATTTGAAGAAAAAGAAAAATAATCTCAAACACTCCTGCTAGTCTGGATCTCTCCCCTTCACTCAATCCTGTGCAGCTTGGGAGTCATGTACAGTCAGCAAGGCCAGGGTCTTCCCGGGTGTGGATGCAGACTACAGAGCCACTCATAGCAGCAAGTTAGAAACCCATGCATATCCAGGCACAGGGACACAAGTCCATAAAGACCCAAGGCTAAACTCAAGCTGCTAAGTCATGCTGCATACAAAAGGGCCTCCTAGGGGGAGGGGGAAGAGAGAGACTGCTGAACTGTTGGCAAGAGGTGTGTTCCCTCAGTCCAGTTTCTGTTGGCTGTACCACCTAAATGCAAAATGGACTTTTCTGGAGTAACCTGCCTTTCCCAGAGAAGGAACAGAAGAAGGATTCTTTCTTCTGGATGAGAAACAATTGCACAAAAAGTGCAATCCTAATAATCGTCTTGCATATCAGAAGAAGAACTGAGAAAACCTCAACAGTTAAACAGGAGCCACTCAAAAGGCCCAGAATAAGTTGGACCAAGAGTCAAAGAAGAGCCTTAACACAAAGCCAATCAATAAAAAAACTCATAGAAGAAGAAAAAATTGACCTTCAGAGTGAACTCATTCAAGATAATCAAATGATCAAACATCATCAAAAACTTATAAGCCATGCTAAGAAAGAGAATAGCTCAATCCAGGGAAAAAATTAAAACTTCAGAGGAGATACAAAATTTGGAACAACAAATCAAGGAAGTTCAAACAAATTTCCTCAGTCAATTCAAGGAGATGAAAGAAAATATGCATAAAAAGCTACAGGATATTAAGAAGACAATACATAAGCATAAAGAAGAATTTTAAAGTATGAAAAAGAAACAGAAATTTTGGGGATGAAAGAAAAAATGAAAGAGATTAAAAATACACTAATAAACTAAAATCATACAAAAGCAGAATTTGAACAAGTGGAAGATATAATCAGTTACTTGAAGATAGGACAATGAAATCACACAGTCAGAAGAATTTGAACAGGCAGAAGAAATAATCAGTTACTAGAAGATAGGACAATTGAAATCATACAGTCATAAAAACAGATAGAAAAGTTAGAAAAATTGCATTGTGTCTCAGGGATTTGAGTGTCAGCATGAAACTCATAACCATATGTGTCATGAGTGTTCCAGAGGAGAAGAGAAGGGAAAGAGGCAGACAAAATATTTGAGTAAATAATGGCTGAAAATTTCCCAACTCTCATGAAAAGCATAGATATACATATCCAAGAAGTGCAATGTACTCCAAATGGAATAAATCCTAATAGACCTACTCTGAGAAATATATTAATCAGAATGTCAAATGCCAAAGGTAAAGAGAGAATTCTGAATACAACAAGAGAAAAGTGATTCATAAAATATGAGGGATCCTTAATAAGACTAAGTGCCATTTTCACAACAGAACCCATGGAGGTAAGTATGCAGAGGTATGATATATTTAAGGTACTGAAAGAGAAAAACTGCCAGCCAAAATTTCTTTATCTGGCAAAGCTGTCCTTCAAAAATGAGGGAATTTAAAATATTCACAGATATATAGAACCTGAGAGAGTTCATCAACAAGAAACCTGCCATACAAGAATTACTAAAGGGAAATCTGCAGGTTGAAAGGAAGACAGGAGAGGGTGGCTTGGAGTAGTGTGAAGAAATGAAGATCTTCATTAAGGGTAACTAAAAAGGTAAATCGAAACCCAATATTACTGTCTCCTCAATATACAGCTCTACTCTTTAATTCCAATAAGAGTCAGAATAAAACTTAAAAAGAAAAAAGCATATAATAATGGGCATGTAAAATATAAAGAAATAAAGTGGGACAAAAACAAGAGAGGGGGAAAAAGAGGGATATAGGACCAGAGAATGTGTAGGCTATTGAAACCAAGATGCTATATATTAAAATGAGAAGGTTATAGATGTGGTTGTATAATATAAACTCTGGACTAACCACAAAGAATATGTGTTAAAAATATACAGAAACAGAATTGAGAAATGTATCAGTCAGATACATAGCAAAAGATCAACTATAGAGAAAAGGAGTTTTCAATAAAGGAAAAGAGAGATGAAAAAAGATATGACATATAAAAACCAAAGGACAAAATGGCTGAAGTAAGTGTTGCCTTTATAGAAATAGCACTTATGTCAATGGGTTACACTTTACATTTAAAAGCAGAGATTGGCAGAATGGGAAAAACAGCATGATACAATTATATGTGGTTTTCAAGAGACTCCCCTTAGACCCAAAGACACAAATAGGTTGAAAGTGAAAGGATAGAAAAGAGATATTCCATGCAAATAGTAACCAAAAAAAGAACTGGGGTAGCTATACTAATATTCGACAATATAGCCATTAAGTCAAAAGTTGTTATAAGAGACAAAGAAGGATACTATATGTTAATAAAAGGGACAATCCACCAAGAAGTTACAGTCATAAATATTTATTTACCTAACTATGGTGCCCCAAGCTACATGAGGCACACAGTAGAAAAACTGAAAGGAGAAATAGACATTTCTACAATAATAATTGGAGAATTAAATACATTATTCTAATAAATAGATAGAACATCTAGACAGAAGATCAATAAGAAACAAGGAACTGGAATAATATGATAAATGAACTAGTCTTAACAGATATACATTGTAGCCTAAAACAGCAGGATATAAATTCTTTTCAAGTGTACGTGGGTTATTCTACAGGATAGACTACACTTTGGGTCACAAAACAAGTACCAAGAAATTTAAAAAGATTGAAATTATACAAAACATCTTCTCTTACCATAATGAAATGAAGCTGGAAATTAATGCTGGCAGAGAACCAGAAAAATCTACAAATATTTGGAAGTTAAATAGTTCACTTTTAAACAAGTAGGTCAAAGAAGAAATTACAAGAGGAATCAGTAAATATCTTGAAAAGAATGAAAATGAGAACCCAACATAGCAAAACACAGTGAAGGCAGTGCAGAAAAGGAAATTTATACTGACATATCCATGCATTAAAATAGAAGAAAAGCTAAAATCAAAGTCATAACTACATACCTGGAAGAACTAGAAAAAGAACAGCAGACTAAACCCAAAGCAAGCAAAAGAAAATAAATAACAAAGATTAGAACAGAAATAGATGAAATTGAGAATGAAGAAAAGCAACACAGAGCATTAACACAATCAAATGTTGATTCCTGGAAAAGGTTAGTAAAATTGATAAAGCCATAGCTAGACTGACAAAGAAAATAAGAGAGAAGATGCACATAAATAAAATCAGAAATGAGTGGGGGGACATGACTACTGACTCCACAGAAATAGAAATTATCATAAGATCATACTTTGAACAACTATATTAAAAAAATTAGACAACTTAGATGAAATGGACAGATTCTTAGAAACACTCAAAAAGCCTACCCTGATTCTCAGAAGAAACACTAACTCCTCAATGGACCAATCTCAAGTAAAGCCATTGAATCAGTCATCACAATTCTCCCAACCAAGAAAAGCCCAGGACCAGATGGATTCACAGGTGAATTCTACCAATCATTCCCAGAAGAATTAGTGAATTAGTACCAATCTTGCTCAAACTCTTCCAATAAATTAAAGAGGCTCAGTCTATGAAGCCAACATCACCCTAAAACCAAAGCCAGATAAAGAGATTACAAGAAAAGAAAATTACAGTCCAAATTCTCTTATGCATGTAGATACCATAATCCTCAACAAATACATGCAAATCAAATCCAACCGCACATCGAAAGAATAATACACCATGATCAAGTGGGTTTATCACAAGTATGCAAGGATGTTCAGCATAGGAAAATCAATTAATGTAATATACCACATTAAGAAAAGAAAGGTAAAAAACCCCACGAATATCTCATTGATGAAAAAAAGGCATTTGACAAAATCCAGCATTCTTTCATGACAAAAACACTTATAAAAATAGGAATAGAAAGAAATTTCCACAACATTATAAAGGGCATATTTGAAAAACCCACAGCTAACATCATACTCAATTTTGAAAGAATGAAAACTTTCCCACTAAGATGTGGTAGAAGAGACGGATGTTCACTGTCACCACTGTTATTCAAAATTGTACTGGAAGTCTAACTAGAGCAGTTAGGCAAGAAAAGAAATAAAAGGCATCCAATTTGGAATACAACAAATAAAACTTTTACTATTTGCAGATGACATAATCCTGTATATCGAAAGTTCCCCAAAAATCTATAACAAAGCTACTAGAGCTAATAAATTTGACAAAGTTGTGAGGTACAAGGTCAACATGCAAAAATCAAAAGTAGTTCTGTACACTGTAATGAGTAATCTGAAGAGGAAATGAAGAAAATTTTCATTTACAATAGTAACTAAAATAATAAAATATTTAGGGGTAAATTTAACTGAGGATGTAAAGGACTTGTACACAGAAATCTACAAAACACTTCTAAAAGAAATCAAAGAAGACCTAAATAAATGGAGGACGATCATGTTCATGGATTATAATACCAAATATCATAAGATGCCAATTCTACCCAAAATGATTTACAGATTCAATGCAATCTCCAACAAAATTTAAACTGCCAACTTTGCAGAAGTGGAAAAGCCAATTATCAAATTTATTTCAAAAGGAAAGGGTCCTCAAATAGCCAAAAACATCTTGAAAAAGCAAGACAAAGTTGGAGGACTCACAGTTCTTGACATTAAAGCATATTACAAAGCTACTATGGTCAAAACAGCATGGTATTGGCACAAGGATAGACATATTTATCAATGGCATCAAATTGACAGTTCAAAAATAGACCCTCACATCCATGACCAATTGGTTTTGACAATACCGTCTAGTCTCTTAATTGGGAAAGAATAGTCTCTTCAACAAATGGTGCTGGGAAAACTTGATATCCATATGCAAAAGAATGATAGAGGGCTTCTAGCTCACACCACATACAAAAATTAACTCTAAATGGATCAAAGGCCTAAATATAAGAACCAGGACTATAACACCCTTAGAGGAAAAGGTAGAGAAACATCTTCACATAACGTTATGTGTTATGTAGTGCTGTCAAATTTTGCACCCAAAGCACAAGTAATAAAATCAAAATAGACAAATGAGACCTTCTCAAAATTAAAAACTGCTGTATGTCAATGGACTTTATCACAAAAGCAGAAAGACTACCCAGTCTATGGAAGAAAATATTCAATAAGGGTTTAATATCTAAAATACATAAAGTAATGTTACAACTCAACAAAAATAAAGACAAACAACCTAATGAAATATTGGGCAAAACTCTTGAATAGACCTTTCTCCAAAGAGGATATGCAAATGACTAAGATGTACATAAAAATGTGCTCAACAACACTAGCTATGTGGGAAATGCAAAAATTCTACTAAAATATATTATGAATATGGTGATACATGGGGAAATATAACTAAAGTAACTTATAGACTTTAGTTAATAATAATATTGTAATATTTTTGTAACAAAAACAAAGGAAGTACTATATCAGTGCTAAAGATAAAAAACAGAAAGAAAATGAGGTTTAGTTTTATGACAAAATACAATTAAGCATTGTTTTCTTCATTTTCTTCATTAACAAGGAGTCCTTGATTGTGTAAAAAGAAATGCAGTGAGATACAATTTCACACCTATTAAAATTGGTGTTATTTAAAAAAAACCCAGAAAATTACAAGTGTTCAAGAGAATGTGGAGATACAGAGATATAGGAACACTCATTCATTGTTGATGGAAACATCAAATTGTGTTGCTCCTGTGAAACACAGTTTGACGCTTCCTCAGGAAGTTAAGTACAGAAGTACTATATGATCCAGCAATCCCTCTGCTAGGTATGCATACAAAGAACTAAAAGAACACACTTGAACCGATATTTGCATACCAATGTTCATATTGGCATTGTTTACAATTGCCAAAAGATGGAAGCAACCCAAGTGTCTATCAAGTGATGAGTGGATAAACAAAATGTGGTATATACACACACAAGGCATATTAATCTGCTGAAAAGGAATGAAGTCCTGATACATGAGACAATGTGGATGAACCTTGAAGACATGCTGAGTGAAATAAGCCAAACATAAAAGGACAAATTTTGTATCATCTCACTGATATGAAATAGTTAGTACATGCAAACTCAGAGTTAGAATTTAGAATATAGGTTACCAGGAGTTGGTGTGAGGGTAAAGAATGGGAAGTTAATGTCTGATTTGTGCAGAATTTCTATTTAGGTTTATTGTAAAGGTTTGGAAATGGATGTTGGTGATGGTTGCACCTTATTGTGAGTGTAATTAACAGTACTGAAATATATATGAATTTGGTTTAAAGGGGAAATTGTAGGTCATATATATGTTACTAGAATAAAAATGAAAAGATTAAACATAGGACAACAGTGAACCTTATTGTAAACAATGGAATATAGTTATATAAGTATAAGAATGTTCTTTCATGAATTATAATAAATTTACCACACTAATACAAGGTGTTAATAATAGGTTGGTATATGGGAAAAAATAAACCTAATGTAAACTATGTACTACAGTTAATAGTTCAATTTTAGTATTCTTTCATTAATTGTAACAAAGCTATCACCCTAATGCGAAGTGTCAACAATAGGAGGGTGTATGGAAAAACTGCATTTTTTATGTGAATTTTCTGTAAACCAACAACTTCTCTACTTAAACAAAAAATTAACAAAAATGCTTATTAACTAGCCCTAAAGTTCATAGTATGTGAAATACTATGTCCTATGAATTTTTTTACAAGTGGAAACAATTTTTTTTATATTGAGGTAATAAATCAGAACTTCAGTAAGTGAAATATGTATACTTAAAAGCAAGTGAGATTCAGTTTAAAATAATCAAAGCAGAGGTTTTTTGTTTTTTTTTGGTAATATCTAATATATATTTTTGTAATGTTACAAAGGATCCAGGAGCATTCATGATAAAATATGTGAATGTTTGGTTGTGGGGAGAAAATCTGAAGAAATTTGGAAGCGTGAATATGGCCGCCAAAATATAAAGTAGAAAATGTTACTTAAAATTGATGAATATGGATAAATATACATTTTGATTTTTATTATGGCTCTGAAGATTTTACTTGAATAATTTATATCTAATAGGATATTTCTTACTGGTAACACTTCATGCATACTGAAATTGGCTTTTTATCATTGAATTGTCTTCAGTACAAAATGTGCCATTTTAATAACATGATAAAATGAAATAGCTATTTAATTTCAGCGATTTATGCATCTGATTTGATAGTACATTCTAAATTAAATAGATAGCAAAATTTTTCTTCCTTGCTTCCAATATAATAAGAGGCCAAAAAGCATTTGCATTTGAAATATATTAACTGTCATGAAATACTTATCCTTACAGCCAGCTTCAGCAGACAACATTTATTCAATCATGCAGTCAGAATTTGAAAGGAAATTTAGTGACAATTTTATTTAAGAACATTGTCTTCCTGTTTCTGGAAAAACAATCGGGCACTATTTCTGCCAAGGAGATTTAGGAAGCTCAAAGCTGCCAGTTATGCAAATTCATTCCAAAGAACAACACAGACGTCATTCAAGGACACTGAGTTTATAATGATTTTCTTCTACTTGGACTATCTTTATAATTATACATTTAAAAAAGAAATTTTATATTTTCAGTCCACTTGACGTCCAGAAGAAAGTAATGAAACCCATGGGTGAGTGTTTTGAAAACAACATTGAAATTGTCTTAGATTTTGATAAGGAAATGCCATTTCCCTGTGACACACTTTATCTTTCTGCTGCTTTCTTTCTTTCTCTTCCATTTGTTTTGGTTAGCAGTAATAATGTAATATTGGCAATTATTATTGTATGACTGAGATCCAAACATTGATTTTATTATTAATAAAGCTGATTGAAACAAGATTTTATATAAGAGGACTTGTTACCTCTTTCCCCTGATAACTCCTGATTTAAATTTACTTAAAAACCCAGTAGAAAACCACAGGACTTCCATACATTCTCACTGTTCTTCAAGACTCACAATATTAACTTTCTATTGCTGCATAAAAATTTTTT
>PVKH010007138.1:0-20455 GCA_004027955.1 Chaetophractus vellerosus | reverse complement strand
TGTGATGGCTAGGCTAATGTGTCAACTCGGCCAGGTAATTGTGCCCAGCTGTTGGGTCCAGCAAGCCTGGGGCTAATTGCATCTGCATCAATCAGCAAGATTGGATGAAGAATGGATGACGCTGTTATCCATTCAGTTGACTGCTTATAAAAGGGAACTGATTTCCACATTCGGAGAGAATTTCCCAGCTCGTCCTTTGACAGCGAACTTCTCCCAGGAACTCATCAACGACCCTTCATCAGTCTTTCATCAGAGCAAACTCATCGAGGACCCTTCTTCAGCCTTTCATCGGAGCCCCTGGCTTGCAGCCTGCCAGCGGAACCTGGACTTGTGTATCCCCACGGTCACGGGAGAGACTCTTATAAAATCTTATATTTTTAACAGAGATCTCGTGTTGATTCTGTTTCCCGAGAGAACCCTGACTAGAACACCGTGTTTGCCAATATACAGATGATAAAAATGGACCTAAAAATTTTTGATCCAGCAAAAGTTGATCAATGGGAAAAAAGAGAGATAAATGGGTTTACAAAAAAAAATTTGGCA
The DNA here is from genome assembly GCA_004027955.1 of Chaetophractus vellerosus. Taxonomy (NCBI): domain Eukaryota; kingdom Metazoa; phylum Chordata; class Mammalia; order Cingulata; family Chlamyphoridae; genus Chaetophractus; species Chaetophractus vellerosus. The sequence continues at coordinate 19,912 of PVKH010007138.1, read as the reverse complement.
TCCTATTAAAAAATTGGTCAGCACTTTTGAAGGCTTCTAAGCTAAATGAAATAGGTATTGGGAAATTTTATGTGAAGGTTTAGCCTAGCTTTTCACTATTTTTAACTTGGTGACTGAAAACTCTTCTTTATGTATAGAAAACTAAAGTAGAACAGGGCCAAAACTGGATATATTCCAGACTGGTTATGTAACTAACCCAAACTAAACAATTGGGTTATATTCAGACAATGGATTTGGGACTCTCATATTCAATGACACAGGTATTAAAAGAGACTTTGATAGTGATTCTTTTACAGACCTAACAAAGAAAATCACTAAAACTAGATATTGATTCAATGACAAATATTTCACTGCCACAAGTAATGCCCACATTAACCCATTACCAATTACAGATAACACTTACATAATATAATTTGATAAATATTCAGGTCATATATAAAGTGGAAACTCCACATAATTAATTGGAAATAACATTCATAGATTGTTACATTATTTAAATAGAAATGCTTTCTGCTTGCCCATACTAACTCACTTTTTTGTAAAATAGCAATGTGCTGATGCTAATATGATATCCTCAAAAGGTAGGAAAAAACAAATACACATTCAAAGTGGTTTCTGAATCTAATATTAACTTAAGTTTAGATCATACAAGATTAATTATTTTCCATAGGTGAATCTATATAAAACTTTTCTCCTTTTTTTAGTCAAGAAGTTATGGAAGAAGTTATCTTGTTCAATCTATATGAAAATTGTTTACACTAGCAAGGGAACTTCCTGGAACATGGCAGAGTAGGGAGATACGGGCCACACTCCTTCTCCAAAACAGCTAATGGAAATGCAGGAATTGTCTGAAGCCACTGTTCTAGAGCTTGAGAGGCTAGGGGAGAACTATACAGAATTCAGGGAAGTATGGATGGAAGAGGCTGAGAAGCTATGGTAAAGAACTGTGAGTAGCTCACCACTCTGCAGTGACTGCTGACACCCATTACACACTCATGTTGTGGGTTGCCTTAGGATTCAGTCCCTGGATGCCTGCTGTGGATGGAAAGGGACATAGAAGTCTTCTACTCCAAGAATGGTGGGGAGGAGGCACAGTCTAACATTGATCACATCTATTGATTTGTGAGTTTGAATCACTGACTTCCAGTTTCCAACTGCTGTTTTGGTTGCCCTAGAAATTGATGGCCACTGCCATTGGTCCACACCACTGCTAACATGGGGGGAGACAGTTAAGGTTTAAAGACATGGTGCCTCCTTAGGGTTGCAGGGAACAGTTTTCTAAAGATCACCATCTTTTGGGTAAGCTAAGAATGCAAGCTCCCCGGAGTTGTGAAAAAGACTTCTGGTAGCTTATATGTTCCTCTCACCAGTACTCTTTGGTGCTTTACTAGCCTTCTTTGTGAGTTTTGGTCTTTATATCATTAGAAAAATTGACTTGGGAAAATCCTTTCTGGGGTGACCCTCCTTCAATAATTTTCCCTCCAAAGTAAAATAGCTAGAGGCAATGAAAGGAGTGTTAAAAAAAATAGAGACAAAACAAAACTATTACTGCATGGTTACATGTTAACCATGAGTTCTGATGGGAGAGTAAGAGAAGAATGAATGGAGTATGGGACATTTTTAGGGCAGTGGACTTGTTCTGCATGATCTTGAGAAGACAGATATGGGCCATCTTGCATTTTGTTAGAACTTATAACAGTGTACAACACATAATGTGAAATATAATGCAAACCATTGACCATGGTTAGTGGCAATGCTTCAAAATATTTGTTCATGAATTTTAACAAATGTACTACACTCATGTAAGATATTATTTATAGGGGAAAATGTGAGCAGGGAAGGCATGAGGTGTATGAATACCCTATATTTTCTATGTGACTCTTCTCTTACCTAAAGCTTCTTTGAAAATAAAGTAAGAAAATAATACACTTGGGGAACTTACAGAAGAAACCTTCACTGCACATAAAAGATAACAGATATTACAGGAATGAAAGATAATGCAAAATTTTTTAATCCTTTATAATTTTTATTTTATTTATTTATTTTTTGGCTTTGTTATTAAGGAGGTTTTGGATTGCAGAAGAAGATCACTGGTACAAGGTGTCAGTGGTGGGGGGATGTGGGGTGTGAGGAGTGTACCTTGGGCATGCCTCTATTGAATATGAATGTGTTCAAGTGGTCAGGAGTGTTGTCTTGGTGGGTGGAGACCCACACAATAACCAAAAGAATATTGTGTTCCCATCCTGGGAAGTCCTAATATATTCTTTAATTCTGTGGCAAGAATCCCTAGAGCACATGGGCAGTGCCTAGTGAAGGAGGACAGACCAATATGCCAGGCCCTTGATATTGATACTTTTACTTATAAACATTTTTGTGAAATTGAAACTTAGTTGAGTATATGTATTGCCTAAGAGCTACCTACTGAAAGCCTCCTTGTTGTGCCAATGTGCCCTCTCTCTAAGCTAAATTCAGCATATAAACTCACTACCTTCCACCCAGCATGGGACATGACTGTCAGGGATGAGCCTCCCTGGCACCAAGGGATTATTACCAAGTACCAACTAGTGATACATTTGAAAAAAGACCTTGGCAAAAAAGGGGAAATATTAAATATAAGTGATTTTTTTATGTCTAAGAGATTTCAAAGTGAATCAGGTGGTCATTCCAGATGTTACACTTATGCATATCTTAGTAGGATCTCACTGACTGCCACAGTAAACAGTGCCTCAAGCAGAGGGTATCCTGAGAGTTCTAAAGACATCTGGAAGTGATAAGGAGGAGGGTTGATGTTGGCTTCAAGTCTGCTGAGTTTCAGGGCTCAACCAGCATATCAGCAACCAAAGGTTTAAGTTTCTGGGAAACATACTTAATGGATATAGTGCTAATTATAGGATTAAATAAAAGGGACATAAGAACTACATGTAGGAAAATTATAAATGAGTTCAATTCCAATACATTGGGATGATAGATTATCATATATTCCAAGGTATGGTCCAATGACAAGGGTCCAAATTCCTGGGGTCATTCCTAGCCACACTAATGAAGGATATTTTTAATGGAGAAAAGTGTGGTATGGAAATGGAGTGAGGTATATAGGAATTCCCTATATTTTTATGTAACATTTATGTAATCTAAATCTTTAACAATAATAGTAATAATAAAATAAAGTTGTTTCTCCACACTAAATAAAATCATATGGTCTGTTTTTAAAAATCTCAGTTATATTCTCTTTAGAAACAATTCACCTGGAGCTGCCTTTGCTGAGGTCATCTCCCAGTCTCCCATGTTCTAATGAAAAACCATTTCTCTTTCCTCAATTTACAGTGTGGCTCATTCTCAGGGTCCCATAGAACTCAGCTTCCAGATGAAGTTTCTTCTATCCTCATCTGGGCTGCGCTAGACTCTTAGCCTGATCTGTTGACAGCTGTTTTGAGGTTTCTTCAGTCCAGCTCTTCCTAGGTCTGTTGATTCTAATACGGTTGGATGGGGCTCTGTGACATTACAATGGATGGAGTAGAGGTTCTTAAATGGGAGGTGGATTACAGCAGCCTGAATGGAGATTTTCACAGAAAAATGTGTATTTCTCAGCCTAAAACCATGCTCTTTCCAATTAGGGTGTCTAAGGTGGGTCATTAAGTGCTTCCCACTCTGTGATAAAAGATGTTTACCTCTCAGGTTCCTCTGCCAAACCTCCTGCCTCTGCAGCTTCACCAGCTCTTACCTCAGCCTGTGAAGCTCCTGTTTCTGCTCTTCCAACTTATAGTGAAGCTGTTGACAGATATATTCCCTTTATTTTATTTCCTTCTTCATGGCCACCATCAATCTCTGCTGCAATTGTTTGTGCCACTGTCTGGATTGGTATAGTGCTAAGAGTGGCTGCTGCCTCTTTAGCAAATCCTCATAGAAGATGTGGCAACTGAACCCATCCTTTATGCCATACTCTATGTGCTCCAGGATGACCTCCAAGGAAAGGAACACATGGTAGCATGTCACACAGTTGCAGCCTTGCTCCTTGGGGACCAACCAGTCCATGGACACTGCACAGGACCTCTCTTCCTCCTTCACCTGGATGGTGGGTTCAGGGATACATGCCTCAGAAACTCCTGGAAGGTATCCAAGAGTAGACCAAATTTGAGGCTTATTATACTGGGCAGAGGAGTTCAATGGTTCTTTCTTTGGATAGCTCAGTTTGAAATACTGGAATGTTTCTCCTATAAGTGAAAATGTGATTTTGGTTTGCCACTCAACCTTTTACCATGTGCATCTTAGTAATGCATGCATACCTGATCCACTGATGATCTTCAGAAAACCTGTAGCTTGGTGAATTTTCTATCTGCTCAGATGAAGCTGAGGAAGAAGACCTCCCTGATATCCTTGGAATTTGACTGGACTTGGAACTTGGACTTATTGATTTTGATGCTGTAGGCTGTGCAGAAACTTCCTTTTGATTTGAAGCCTCTGAGAAGAGACAGTTATATACATGAAGACCTGGGCCTAGGGGTCCTAAGGTACAAGCCAAGGACTCTGGTCTCATGCATCCCTGGAAGCTTCTCCATCACTATCATCCCTAAAATATGTGGAATTACATTGCTTATTGCTCTTACTTTGGGGAAACTGCTGGGGACACTGTCCTGTGCACAATTATATTAATGATAATATTACTTTATAGCAATGTTTTTACTCTTTGACAATGCTGTAATACTTACTGGGATCGTATGTTTAATTAAGATTCTTCTGTTTTGCTTTTCTTTTTATTTTGGCATTTACTTTTTGAATGCCATTTGAAATTTCTTCTTTGGAACATGGAAATGGCCTCAAATTGCTGAATATTTGTAATATTATGTGAATCTCTGAGAGAACTTTTCTATGTAAGACATTTTCTAAGTAAATTTCAAGTGGGAAATCACAAACAGTGTACATTATAAACTCTTTTTTACCTATTTTTTAAGGAAAGCTAATATAGAATGAATCATAGTTAGAAAGAAATAATTTGTATATTTTGTTAAGTCTCTTCCAGGTCTTCTTTGTACCTCTCATAACAAAGCAACAATAGAAATTTAAAATTGCCTTTCTCAGAACAGAATCTCCACTTCTTAACAAGCCCTTGTTAGATTATCTCCTTCAGGGTGAAGGTAGAAAATAGAATTCCATGTCTGAAAGCTTATAATTCACAAACCTCAAATGTCAAATGACCATGACAAAAACCTCAAATAAGGTTTGTGGAATCAAGGTGATATTAGCCTAAGGATATGCATAGGTTTCTGAATAGGAGGGAGGGATTGGAGTGGGCTGGATGAAGAAAGAAAAAGATGGGAGCATAAGTTTTGTGGTTGCTCATGTGGGAGGAATGTGAAAATCTAAGAAGTCACATAGAATATTGAGGAGAAACCTCCAAAGAGGGTGTTAGAGGCCAGGCAGTGGCTCAATAGGGAACAGGAAGCAGGGATGTGCCACTATAGGGCAGTACAGGGGAGCACCAGAGAAGGAGTGGGGAAGGGGGCAAACTGGCTGGGAAAAGAGTACACAAGTAGGAATTATAACAGAAGATCAATTTAGAGAAAGCAGGAATTAAAACTGTGAATCTGAATTGAGGCTATACTGTTATAGGCTGTTAGGTTCTTTGCAAGAGGTGTGTAGAAGATAAGAGAAGTGCCTGAGCTCAGGATGGGTCAGTAGATCTCAAAAGGATAGAGATTTCTGGAATGAACATGGGATAGTGTGCTCCATCATGCCACCCACTCCCATAATGACCTGAACAATTTTATTTTCTTAATTCCTCCAAAGATGCACTCAATCTAATTAGAAACTATAATAAAAATGAAGTATGAATTCCCTAAACACTCTTTCCCAGGCCCACAACCCCCTACCACAGTAGCCTACCTAGTCCTTCCCTTTCTATGTAAAGCAGGTAGGTTACAGACCTGATGGGGTAGTTTGATGTTATTTATGAATTCCAAAAAGAGATAAAAATTACATTTGTAGACTGGTCTGCTCCTCTAGCTATGATAACATTTGATTTAAATTTAAAGGCTTTATGTTTACTTTATTAAATCAAGATTAGGGCTTTGATTTAACCACATCATTAAGGTGACTCAGGGTTGAGTCCCTGACCCCTTTGTGGGCTATATAAACAGACACTCAATCAAGAAGACACAGAATAATACAGAGGAATAGAGAGAGCTCCAGAGACATGGCAGAGAGAAGAATTAATTTTGATGTTGGAGCTCTAGGGAGAGCTGAGTCACTCCCATGACAGTTTGCAGCTGAAATGACCAGATCCCTAAGCAGCTGAGAAGGCCTGGAAAGAATCCCTCTAGCCTACAGCTAAGATGAAAAGAAGCTGGAACCAAAGAACCTTAAGAGGAAAGAAGAGGGCTGAACCCTCACAGACATAGCCCACCATTTTGCTTCAACATGTGGCAAATGACTTTCGGTGAGAAACCAACCTTGAGTTGGACTCTTCAGAGCCTTGTGAGTGTAAGTATTTACCCCAAATAAATATCCTTTATAAAAGCCAACATATTTCTGGTACTTTGCATGAGCACCCCTTTGGCTGACTAATACACATAATTGGGTAATTTGCCTATGCCTATTCTGGAAGATCTCTCAGACTCAAAGTAGAATTTTTGTGTTTGCTCAAGCATTTAGCCTTCATTTATCCATTCATATTTTAACTGTCTACCAGATGATGGTAAGTACTTTTTCAGTGAAAGATTCAGTGAGCTTCATTCCCTCACTCTAAACCCTTTATTTTCTTTCCTTTGGTCCATGGGGAAATAAGTTCAGGAGAAATCAGGAGAAATATGACACAGGAGAAATCAGACCCCTCACAACCCTGAGTCACCTTAATGATGTGGTTAAATCAATCGGGGCAAATTTCCTTCCATCCTTACCTAAAAGTTTAAAGGCCTCTTCATTCCAGATTCCTGTTTCATCTTGTCTGGGTGGATGTGAACCAAGAACAGTCTCTGAAGGATTTTTATACCTTCTACTAGTTGTAGGTGAAGTCCCAACCTATTCCAAGTTAGGGACTCTGATTTAGTCCTGTATAGCCATCAATTGATAGCCAAACTTGCTCTCCCACAGGCAGACCTCAGATTGCCAAACTTATTGTAGAGCAGATCATATCTGAATGAGAACCAAGGCTTAAAGTAACTCTTGTGTGACATCATCATTGACATAATTCAGTTCTATGTGCCCAGTTTGATCCTAAACATGGCAACATGAAACACATCACAATTGCTGAAGCAGGGGATTGGTAGTGGGGGGACAGAGATTTTATAATAAAAATTAATTGAATCTTCTCCCTGCCCCCAAATAAGTGGCCATCCATTGAGATAGAGTGACTGGGGAACAGGGACTAACTATGATGGACTGTTGTTTTCTCCTAAACCTTTCTTTTGATTCTGGTTGAAACCTGTTTCTCCAGCCCTGGTCACCAAATGGCCACCCAGAAACACTCTCAGTTCCCTTTGTATCTGAGTTTTCATCAAAGCTGTTCCCTCTGACTAGAAGGCTGTGTCTCCCCTCCTCTCCCCTGGCTCATCCTGCCTCAGAGTCACATGGTGTTTAAGACAGCTGAGCCCCTGCATTTTGGGCCCAGCTCCACCCCTTTCTGGTCACGTGACCATAGACATTTCACCTGAACATTCCATACCTTATTTTTTTCACCTGTAAAACAGGGAGTGGTCTATCAATTGCATAGTGTTGTAGGTGAGATGAAATAGGCTAATACATGGGAACACTGAAAACAATGTATGGCTGGTACAGACAAACACCATGTGAATGTCTCCTGTTATATTTATCCTTAGGTCACAGTTTACTGAGCATGTGCTAACTAGGTGATTTTCCTGCTTACTAATTTCAGAGAAATCAATTATCTCCCACTGTGGCTCTAATCATGGTTGGTGGGAGATTTTTGGTCACAAATCTGAATTCTACAAATAGTCTGTAGCAACTTTGGGATAAAGACCAAGTCTAACTTATCTTTGCATTTCCAGAAAATATGACAGTGTTTCACACATAGTGGGTACTTGATACTCGATTGTTGAGTCAATAAATGTATGGTGACTCCTTCAAAGGTCACATCCATCACAGATATCCAGTAGAATGGGATTGTGTGATCTGGTTCCTAGAAGTTCCATAACTCAAAAGTGGAATCTGGGCAACTGTTATTTCATCTTACTGACCCTAAGACCCAGAAAATATTATTATGAATGTCCTTAGTCCCTTCATGTACTTTTCATTGGGACCTCTGGATAAGTGTTATGATTGCCTCACAAAGAAAGAATGAGTTCAGGATCCCTGAGATCACCTGCCTGGGAGATTTAGGAGTGAACTCAGATAAAAATCCATTGTTCTCAGCTTGAGTCAAACCTCTATATTTATTCAGTAGGCCCCCTGCTGACATGACAGTGGATTGCAGATACATGAGAGACCACAGCTGAGCCTGGACCACACCATAAGAACCTCAAATGGCCAACCCAAAAATTACAAATGCAGTGAATGTTATTTTAAACCTCTACATTTGGGGTTTACTTGCTTTTATAAAGCTAAAAGAGAACTAAAACAATTTTTGACTTGGTCCTGTTTCTCTTCAAACATTGAGAGAAATTCTAGTCATTTCATTTTCAAGAGCATCTGGCATAACATATGACATTTATACATTGAATCTTTGTTCACTGAATGGATGATAGGTATTTATAGGTATGAATCTGTGCATAAAATTATACATGTAATAGGGATTCTTTTTGTAACATTTCTTTAAGTAAATAAAACTCCATGTCAGATGTGCCTGCTTAGAAAATGTTAGAAAACTTAACAGTATTTTTTCTTAGATGACCCCCAAATGCCTATGGTTCTGTAATTTTCTCCAGGATATAATGAAGTACCAAGACATTGGAGAAGAAGATTAATACACCCCATGTCCAAGCCAATGAGATTTACCTGAATTATTGACTCTGCTGCTTCCATGCCCTGTCTGAGCCTGGGCAGCTTGAAAAGGCCAGCAGCACAATTAGTAGATTTGCCTCCCTAGATCCACCATTTCCCTCTGAGTTGTTGCCATCTACCCCAGGACAGTATCATAAGCAGGGCCCTGTCCTTTTCCAATTTCTAGGACTTTCCTTTCCCACTCCAACCCACATTCCCCTCAGTCTCCAGTTCACTAAGTGGGACCATGTCTATGATCCAATTATGAAACAAACCTGAAGAGCCATACACTTTTGACAGCTTCTGCTTTGAAGAGCCCAACTACCTCCTTGAATTAGGTAAGTAAAGAAGAAGAATAGAGAAAAATTTTACATTGATCAAGTTTTAATAATTTAAATTGCCATACATTTTCAAAAGGCCATGCAGAAAAAATCCATTCATTCTCTTAAAAGTTGCAAGATGAATAAAGAGAGTTTTCAATTTTGTCATAATCTACAGTGAAGGATGCAAAGAGCAGATGAGAAGAGGAATAACTCTCTATCCATTCCTTGTGATGTCTCCATTCTCACACTTCTCCTTGGAAGTCACTGCAAATACTACATAGTTTCTCACACCTTCAAACAAGCATGAATTGCTTTGTGTCTTATTGTCTGCTGCAAAATTATATGCAAAACTGAAAACAAACAAGAAGGCAGATTAAAAAAACAATAAAATGAAACAAATGAAACCATGTGTTTCATATATATGTATAATTACATCCCAAAGTATTTTCAAAGATTTTACTTATACTGGTGTCACAGTAAGGAGAGGACATTTAGTGAGGGATACACTTGGGATGCTGCTGAAATAACACATATCCCTCCCTTTATAATGTTACATGTGTGATGGTTTCCTTGATTATCATCTGCCTGCTCCACATAATTATGTTCTCTGAAGATAAATTCTTGTCTGTTCTGTTTGTCATTATATGCCTGGTACATAGGTACTTAGAAGTGAAATAAATAGGCTGTCGACTAAATTATTATGTGATAAGTAGAAGATTTCTAGGCCAAATGAAAAAATGTCTAACTTGAATTAAAAAAGAGAGTCCTGGTCCCTCAATGAATTCCCAGACTTTAGATAGTTTAAGAGACTCAGAATTCATTGAATGAAAGGTAAGCCAAGCCCCCTTTGGGAAGGGGTACTGCACATTGCTAAAAATTTATGCTACTAACATTTCTCTTGGCTTTCCCCAAAGGTACCTAAGGCCTTCTATTAGGGTGGGTGAGCTTTGGGGAAAAGGAAATGATCAGACACTTCAACAATTCCTGGACAATGGCTCTGAACTGACACTAATTACAGGAGACCCTAACAGTCATTGTGGTCCACCACTCAGAGTAGGGGCTTATGGAGGTCAGGTGATTGATGAAGTTTTAGCTCAGGCCCATCTCAAAGTGGGTCCAGTGGGCCCCCAAACCAATTCTCTGGTTACTTCCTCAGTTCCAGGATGTATAATTGTAATAGACACACTCAACAAGTAGCAAAATCCCCACTTTTGTTCTCTGACCTATTGAATGAGGGCTATTACGGTAGAAAGGCCAAGTGGAAACCACTGAAGGGATTGCAGAGATTGGATTCAACATCAAGGACTTGAAGGATGTAGCAATATTTATTCCCACCATGTCCCCATTCAGCTTTCATATTTGGCCCAATGACTCTTGAATGATGAAAATGAATTACCATATATTTAACAAGACAGTGATTCCAATTGCAGCTGCTCTTCCAGATGTGTTATCACTGCTTGAGCAAACAACACATCCACTGGCACCTGGTATATAGCTATTGATTTGGCAATATTTTCCCTGAAACCTGTTAGTAAAAATTACAGGAAACAGTGTCCCTTCAGGTGGCAAGTACAGCAATAAACTTTCACTGTAGCACCACAGGCTTATGTCAAATCTCCAGCCCTATCTTATAATCTAGTCCATAGCAACAATGATCAGTTTTACATAGGACATCACACTGGTCCATTACATTGATGAAATTATGCTGACTGGACTTAGAGATCAAATTGTACCAACTACTATAATCTTATCGATAATATATTTGCATGTCAGAAGATGGGAAATAAATCAAACAAAAATTCAGGGGCCTTTCAATTCAGTGAAATTCTTGGGCATGCAGTGCTGTGGGACATCAAGAGATCCCTTGTATCTGGTCTACAGCCAGAAATGAGGCACAAGGCCTAGTTGACTTCTATGGATTTTCAAGGAAATATATTCCTCATTTTAGGGTGCTACTCCATCCCATTTAACAAGTGTCCCAAAAAGTTATAAAGTTGGGCATACAAAGTGGTATATACAAGACCATGCCTGAAAAGACCCTGAAGACAAAAACAAATTATAAAATTGTTATATTCACCCAAAGAAATCATATTTAACTATAAAAGTGAATGTAGTTATGATGCATGATGTGACATGGATGAATTTTGAAAACATCATGCTAATTGAAATAAGTCAAATGCAAAGGACAAATATTGTATGATTACATGTATATGAAATATCTAGAAAAGAAAGTTCATAGATATAGGAAGTAGATTAAAGGTTACAGGGACCAGGGTAAGGAGAAATAGAGTTATTGCTTAATGGAGAAAGAATCTGTGTTTTGGGTGATGAAAAATTTTGATAATGGAAGGTGGTGATGTTAGCAAGATATTTTAAGAGAAATCAATGACCTGGAATATGAATATTGTATGAATTAGGGGAGGTGAATGCTGGGCCTCATTAAGTGAGTTAATTTATGTAACAAATGGAACAGTGTAAGCATTATTACATATAATACTATTACAATTCATTATGGAGTTGGGGTTTAAGCTGGCTTATGAACCAGTAGAGAATTGTTCATTCATTAATTTATTCCTTCATTCATTCTCCCAAAAGAATTTGGAGTGTATTTTCAAAGTAATTTTCAGGCACAGTATTATTCTCTGGAAGTGAAATGGAGTCAACATAGAGCTGGATCCTTCCCTCATGAACATTGGGGTTAAAGGAGGACAGTAAATAATTGGATAAAATAAATATAGATTATTTTACTGCTGGGTGGGAATTTAAAAAGGCATTTCTAGTCACTAATAAGAGGGTGGGGATCTAATTTACATAGATCTACTTTTATCTGAGCAATGATGTGGCATTCTGACTGAGACCTGAAGGATGAAAAAGATCCAGCCATGCAAAGTATTAAGGAGAAGTCACTACAGGCAAAAGTCACAGCAAGGGCAATGCCAAAAGGTGAAAAAAGCACTTAGCCTTTTGAAGGAACAAACTTGAGCATGTGGAAGAAAGTTGGCTATGAAAAGGAGAAATAGTCAAATAGAAGTTCTCAGGCAGCCTTGAAGGCTATTAAAGGTTTGGATTTTATTCACAGCCTCCCTATATGTAAAGGGGGATAATGGTGTGATGGGGTGGGAGCAGGGCATAAGAACAAGGATGACCAAGGTAATTTATGGACAAGTGAATATAGCAGCCGATCTGTAGAGGGCAACTGTGGTGGAAACAGAAGATATGGTTGGAGTCCAACATTCAGGCTACATTATGAATGGCTAAATTTAGCTTCAACTTATATTTCCTGTAAGCAATAGTTCATTGTTGATTATTTTCCAGAAGAATACTTTTGTGAAATAAAAATTGTCCAACATATTAGAGTAGGGAATGGAAAAATATCTAAAATGTAATCCCTAATGATTTTACTGCACCAATTCTAAAAGATGTGTCTTAGGAAAATGACTGATTAATGAACAAGAAATGAGTTTAAGAAAATTTTGCTGGGCCATTTGCAGTGGATATATTCTGTTTCACTTATCCTCCTGCCTCCTCAACAATCTTGCTCCATCCCCTGTGATGTCATCTAGTCCCTAGTCCCTTTTTCTGACTTCTCTTTGGCACCTAACCATGACCTGCCCACTCGGTCTCATCCAGCACTAAGTAAATAGTCTCTCTGAAGCCATGTGATTCTCTACAACTGACCTTTATCCCTACAGAGTTAGGTTTCTTGGAAGAGTCAAGAGCATTCTCTGCCCCTAAATCCCAGTCTCTAATTTAAACCACCTTCATTTGGCTCACCATGATCATAAACTGATTCCACCGTAGTCAACTACTCCACTAAAATTGCTCTGTTAAATTTACTGGTTACATTCAAATTCTCAAATATAATGGATATTTTCCTTTTATAATTCCTGGCCTTATTTATTTTCTGATTTTTCCAGGCTTTAGTGTTGATTTGGTAATATTCTCCCACCTACTTGATGTCATACTTTTTGTTATCCCTCCTAATTCTGTTTATTCTTTCTCAGCTAGCTCTAGCTCTATTTACTCCTTATTTGTTGATGTTCCACAAACTTCAAGCTCCTGCTCATTTCCTTACCCTCTCTATGAAAGAATTCATCCAAAACCATGGTTTTTAACTCAATCAATCTGCCAGTGAGTCACAAATCTTCACATGTAGTTCAGAACTCTCTCCTGAGCTCCACATCTGAATTTCCAACTAGAACATCATGGGTACCTCAAACTAAACCTCTTCTCCAAAAGTTCTGCCCCTATTTCAGGTCATAAAGAATGTTACAACTATCTACCTCTTGTTTAAGCCTGAAACCTGGAAGGTTTCCTTGACACCTCCCTCTTTCACCCTTAAATATAATTAGCAATGGAGATCTGTCAATTCTACTTCCTAAATATATTTTTATTAATTTAGTGCTTCTTATTTTCCCTGTTGCCCTGGTCTTAACCAAGATTTTCGCTGCTTATTTCCTGGATATCTGACACCACCTTCCAACTGGCTCCTTTTCCTTGAGACTAGACTCCTTCAAGTTTATCCTTTATCTTTATAAAGTGCAAATTTGATGTTATCTTGTAGGAATTGTAATCTAAGGATTGTAATATGCACCTTAATTTATCACATTCTATTTAGGATTGTTTTAATGCAAGACAAATTACAAACTTTGCTTCAATATACCTCCATTTTCTCCCCCTTTCCTTTTTGCTTTTATTCTCATATATTGCATCTATAGATATTAAAAAACATCAATGTTATAATTATTGCTTTATAAACTCTCATATATTTTAAAGTAAATATTAAATAAGAAAATATGTAACTAAAGAATCTATTATTTCATCCCACATTATTATTATTTTTTTGTTGCACTACATTTACCCTAAAGATTTGCATCACAGTCTGGAGTAATTTCTTTTCAGTCTGAAGTACTTCCTTTAGTATTTCTTGTAAGAAATATATGTTACCAACAAATTCTCTCAGTCTTTGTTTATTTGGAATTGTCTGCCTTTCCCTGTCCTTTTTGAAGGATAGCTTTGCTGGATATAAAATTCTTGGCTAACAATTATCTTTCAGAACTTTGAATATGTCAGCCCACTTCCTTGTGGCATCCAGTCATTAATCATATTTATGCTTCCCTCTATGTGATGAATTCTTTTCCCTTGTTGTTTTCTAGATTTTCTCTTTTTCTTTGTCTTTCACAGTTTCACTATGAAGTTTATATTTATGTGATTCTTTATATTTATCATACTCAAATTTGTTGAGATTTGGATGTGTAGATTAATGTTTTCCATTTCATATGGGAAATTTTCAGTCAGTACTTCTTTAAATATATTTTATGAGCATTTCCATCACTCCTGAGTGTCCTGTTACACATATTTGGTATATTTGATGTTATATTACAAGTTCCTGAAGCTTTGCTCTTTTGAATTGTCTTTTTTACTGACACTGACAGTAGATAATTTAAATTGATCTATCTTCAAATATACTTACTATTTCTTTTGCCATCTTGAAAGTAGAGAATTTTCACATTCATAATTGTTTTCATTTAATACTATGATTTCAATTTCATCATTTTTATATAATTTCTATCTCCTTTTTGACAGTTTCACTTTGTTCCTTCATTTTAGCCCTTTCTTTCATTCTTTAAACATGATTTACTTTAGCTTCTTAAACATATTTGTAATCACTGCTTTGAACTTTTTCTTAATTTGATGTCTGAAGATAGTAGGAGAGAGTTTCTTATGACTATGTTTTTCCTGTCTATGGGTCACTTCATATATTTTGAAAACTTATCATTTAGATGACATATTGTGTAACATGTCTGGATTCTGACTTTTCCCCTGGAGGTTTTTGTTGATGCTGTTCCTGCTGATCTTGTTACTGATCGTTTCTTTGTTCATTTATTCTTGTGACAGTTTGAAGTTCCTTTATGAATCCCCAAAATAATCCAGTCTATTCCTGTGTGAGAGACCCTTTTGACTTAACTGTGTCAGTGAGGCAAGTTTCCACACTATTGCTGGGACTGATAAAAATGGAGACATGGAGAGAGACACACATAGGAAAAGGAGCCACCGTATTTGATCCTGTAATATGAGAGAAAGGACTCCAGGTTCACCCACAGAGCAGAAGCAAAAAGAGAAGCCCATGAGCAGATCAAAGAGCTGAGGTCCATGGAAAGATAAGCCATATGTCTGATAATTTGCAGCTGAACTCCAGAAGAAAGAGGAGAAGCTGAGACTGAAGAAGGAGGCTTAGAAAGAGAAAAGCCCTGTGCCCAATTGCTTAAAGCTGAGCTCCAAAAGTTGGGCCCCAAGAGATGTTGAACCTGGAGGGAAAGGCAGAGACCTTAGCAGAAATTAGTGAAGATTTTGACTCCATGTGGGAAAAAAAAGGGCAAACCACAGCTGACTTTGGTGAGAAAGTCCCTCTAATGGTGCCATGATTTGGATATTTCAATGCCACAGAACTGTAAATTTTTACCCCAAATAGATCCCCTAAATGAAAGCCAACCCATTTCTGGTACTTTACATTGGAAGCCTGTGATGGTTAGGCTAAGGTGTAAACTGGGCCATGTAATTGTGTCCAGATATTAGGTCCAGCAAGCACTAGGCTAATTGTAACACTAGAGCATTTATGGACTTCGATCACCAGTGAGTTTACTGTATGCATGGCTGATTACATCTGCATCAATCAAGGAAATTGGATCAAGAATGGATGATGCTTTTATCCAATCAGTTGACTGCCTTAAAAGGGGAAGTGTTTTCAACATTCAGAGAGAATTTCCCAGCTCATCGTTAGACAGGCAACTTCTCCCAGAAACACATCAAGGACCCTCCATCAGTCTTTCATCAGAGTCCCTGGCTTGCAACCTGCCTGCAGAACTTGGACTTGTGCATTCCCATGGTCACATGAAAGACTCTTATAAAATCTTATATTTTTGACAGATATCTCCTGTTGATTCTGTTTCCTGAGAGAACCCTGACTAATACAGCTGGTACTAGGAATGGTTCTTGCAGAAAGAGTTTGAAACATGTATGTCTGAGGTGATTCTCTACTCTAATTGGACTTAAAGGTACTAATGACTCCCTTTCCAATAATGAAGAGGTTGCTAAGGGTCCATGGAATGAGCTGGCAATAGAGATACACAGTATAGCCTCACTGGATTCCTCTACACCCACGTTTATAAGAAGCAAGGATCTGGGTGAGAGTGTATTCAACTTTAACAAAATTTTGTGGCATAAAAAAGTATAATGATGTTGGCTGGCTCCCAGATTCTATGGATACAGTTAAAAGAGAAAGAGATGAGCTACAGTCTTCAAATTTGGAACTTAAATGCCATATGAAGATATGAAACCTTCTATGTGTGCCCTGAAAGAAATTTTTTTGCCAGTAGCCAAAGACTTGAGATATTTGAGAATCAAACCCAGATGCTCATTGTATGAGCAGCAGAACTACAGAGGAAAATAAAATCTCAAACTCGCAGGGTATCTGCAATTAAAGTGAAGGTATTTATTGGAAAGGAGTGGAACCCTGAAGATTGGGATGGAGACATAAGGGATGATGATAACATTGGTGGGGAAATTGGAACTCTAAATTCTGCTGAGGCTTTAACAGATAAACCTGTGATAGTTTGCCATGTGGAGACCACACCTTGTCAGCCTTGTATCATTGAGCCTCCAGCCTCCACCAGGGAGCCTAGAACTCCTCCCAGCTCTGATGTGGGTACCAGCCAAACTGAAGCCTGCACTGCTCAGCCTCTGCCTAGTGGAAGAGAGTCTGGACCTACTCCCAGCCATGAGGCAGGTATAAGCCAAACTCCAATATGCACTGCCCAGCCTCCAACCTGCCCTGAGGAATTTGCCTTTCAAGCCCTGTCTGAAGTGATTAACCCTGTCTCACCAGGATACAATACAAAGGAATGCCTGAGGTCAGTAGTCTGCCAGAAAACTCTAATTCTTCTCCTTACCCACCCCTCCACCCCTCTTGTCTTCTAGACCTATTACTAGACTAAAATCACAACAAGCCCCCAAAGGTGAAATACAAAGTGTGACCCATGAGGAAGTATGTATACTCTGAAAGAACTGCATGAGTTTTCTAACTTATACAGAAAGAAATCAGGAGAACATGTGTGGGAATGGATACTAAGTATATGGGATAATGGTGGAAGGAATATAAACTTGGATCAGGCTGAATTTATTGATATAGGCCCACTAAGCAAAAATTCTGGATTTAATGCTGTAGCTTGAGGGGTTAGAAAGGACTCTAATAGTTTGTTTGGGTGGCTGACTGAAACATGGACCAAATGATGGCCTAGCATGTGTGATGTTGAGATGCCCAATTTGACATTGTATACTGTAGTTGAGGGAATTCAAAGGCTTAGAAAGATTGGATTGCTAGAATGGATTTACCATTTGAGACCTGCACATGCAACACAGGAATGTCCAGAGGACACACCTTTAACCAGGACTGTGAGGAATAAATTAGTCAGGCTAATTCCATCTTCTCTGAAGAGCTCTGTGGTTGCTCTTCTCTGCAGTCCTGATATTACTGTAGGGAGGGCTGTAATGGAATTGGAATCCCTTAACATTATGGGGATGATTGGATCTCCGTCCAGTAAAGTCAACTATCAGCAGTGAATTGCCAAAGGCAAGATGGGAGAGGCTACCACAATGAAAGACAGATTCAAAACAGCACACAGAATAGTCTGAGTCGCATGATGCTATGACACTGCATAATAGGTCATGAGGTACCTAGAAGTGAAATAGATGGGCAGCCTAGTAAATTTCTTCTGGATCTGTATAAGCAGAGGAGTTCTAGGCTGAGTGAACAAAACCCTAACTCAAATTACAGATGTAGAGAATCACGGCCCATTAATCAATTCCGAAATTTGAGACAGTTTACAGACCCAGAGACCTTTGAACGAGGAGAAGGCCAGGTCCCTTAGGGAAGGATCCTGTTAACTGTCAAAAATTTATACAGTTAATCTTCCTACCACCTTTCCCCATGGAGACCTATGGCCTTTTGCCTGAGTAACTGTGCTTTGGGGAAAAGGAAATGATCAGATATTTCAGGGATTTTTAGACACTGGCTCAGAAATCACATTAATTCCAGGAGACCTAAAACATCACTGTGTTCTCCCACTCAGTGTTGGAGCTTATGGAGTTCAGGTGATTGATGGAGTTTCAGCTCAGTTCCATCTCACAGTGGGTCCAGTGGGTCCCCAGACCGACTCTGTGGTTATTTCCCCAGTTCCAGATGCATATTTGGAATAGATGTAGAATCCCCATAATTGGATCCCTGAGTTGTGGGGTGGGTGCTATTATGGTTGGAAAGAGCGGCCTCTGTCTAGCAAAATGGTAAATCAAAGGGAAGGCTGGATTCCTGCAGGGATTGCAGAGATTAGTACCACCATCAAGGATTTGAAGGATGCAGGGGTGGTTATTCCTACCACAACCCCATTCAACTCTCCTATTTGGCCGGTGCAGAAAACAGATGGATCTTGGAGGATGACAGGAGATTATCATAAACTTAACGAAGTGGTGACTCTATTTGTATCTCCTGTCCCAGATGTAGTATCATTGCTTGAGCAAATCAACACTTCCCCTGGTACTTGGTATGCAGCTGTTGATCTGGCAAATGCTTTTTTCTCAATTGCCATTACTAATGACTACCAGAAACTGTTTGCTTTCAGCAGCAAGGCCAAGAGTATACCTTCATTGTCCTGCCTCAGGGGTATATCAAATCTCCAGTCCTATGTCATAATATTCTCCCAGGGACCTTGGTCACTTCTCACTCCCATGAGACATCACACTGGTCCATTATATTGATTATATCATGTTGATAGGACCTACTGGGCAAGAAGTAGCAAAGACTCTAGATTTACTGGAAAGGCATTTGCATGAAAAATGATGGGAGATAAATCCAACAAAAATACAGGGTCCTTCCACCTCAATGAAACTTCTAGGTGTACAGTGGTGTGGGGACTGTCAAGATATCCCTTCTAAAGTAAAGAATAAGCTGTTTCACATGGCCCCTTCTGTCACCAAAAAGAGGCACAGTGCTTAGTTGGCATCTTCGGATTTGGGAGACAACACATTCCTGATTTGGGTGTGCTACTCTAGCCCATTTATCGAGTGACCAGAAAACCTCCTAGTTTTGATTGTGGACTGGAACAAGAGGAGGCCCTGTGACAAATCCCGGTTGCTGTTCAAGCTGCACTACCACTTGGACTATATGATCCAGCCAATCCAATGGTCCTGGAAGTTTCAGTTGCAAATATTGATGCTCTCTGGAGCCTTTGGCAGGATCCTATGGGGAATCACAATGCAGACCCTTAGGATTTTGGAGCAAAGTCTTGCCATCCTCTGCAGATAGCTACTCCACTTTTGAGAAGCAGCTTTTGGCTTGCTACTCGGCCTTTGTAAACACTGAATGCTTAACCATGGGCTATCTAGTTACCATGAGACCTGAGTTGGCTATCATGAGCTGGGTATTGTCTGACCCACCAAACCATAAAGTTGGGCATGCACAGCAGCACCCCATAATAAAGTGGAAATGGTATTGTTTTGGTCAGCCACAGGAGTGCCTTTTGAAATATACCAGAGATTGGTCGGTCTTTATAAAGGGTATTTATTTGGGGTAGAAGCTTACAGTTACCAGGCCACAAAGCATAAAT
>PVKH010007137.1:0-20460 GCA_004027955.1 Chaetophractus vellerosus | reverse complement strand
CCCCCCCCATTCTTGCTGTTTCCGTGTCCATTCTTTGGGCAACTCTCAGTGTCCATTTCCTGCCCTCTCTTCTCATACTTCTCCTCCTGTCTTCACTGGGATTCGATCCTCAGAAACTCTGATGTGGGAGAGAGGCGTCTTACTGCCTGCACCACCTTAGTTCCAGGTTTTTTGGGGCGTCTCGTCTTGGCTCTGCCTTGTGTCACTCTCCTGTTATGTCATCATTTTGCTCTGTGGCTCACGGGGCCTGGGGGCTCACCCGTGTGCAGGGCATGGCGTTGCACCCGCCAGATTGATCTTGGCAAATCATTTAACTTCACTTGTTCTTACTTTTCTCACCCATTGGAGATATAACCTAGGAAATCTCTACAATACTTCTAAGTCAAAAAGTTAATGACACTATGTTTAAATTTGTCATATCTGAATATAAATGTACTTGTTCATAGGATTTTTATAAGAACAAAATGTGATAATGTATGTGAAAATACAAATGTAACATTTTTAATGCAGAGTGTTGTGGTGCTTAAAAATGAATATGGATATTATATATTTTGTTCATGTATATAGTTTGTAGATTTGTTGATATAGTTCTCAGTATATAATTTCAATGTGACAATTTCTCTTCATATGAGAATATTTTCTAATTTATAGCTCACAATTATTTCCTCATAATTGTCCCTCTAGCATAAAAGGTTGAACTGTGATCTCTGAATACAAATAATGTTCTTCATAATTTAAAAGGTTTTGGGCCGGCTCGATAGCCCAGTGGATAGGGCGCCGGCATACCACATGGGAGGCCCTGGGTTCGATTCCCGGGGACCTCTCCTAGCGGGCAGACCGCCTTGAGAATGGCAAGCTGCCATGGGCGGGCCGGAGCCGCCGTGGGCAGGGCAAGAAGCTGCCACGGACAGAGCAAGAGCCGCCACGGGCAGGGCAGGTCGCCCACGAATGGAGCGCAGCCAGCCACCCGTGAACTGAATCAAGCGCCAGCCGTGAACGGACGCAGAGAGCGCCCACAAGCGGGGAAAGCCGCGCCTGCGCAGTGACCACTCTCGGCGCGTCACCGCAGCGGGGGGAAGGGGAGATATGTAATAAAATAAATAAATCTTTAAAAAAAATTTTAAAAGGTTTTGATTACTTTTAATAGATAAGTTTATTTCTGTGCTGATGAATTTTCTTTAAAAAAAAAAAAACTCTTTCCTTCTGCTGTTGTCCAATCTTCTGCTCTCAGTTTCCATTTATTTTCACCTCCTCAAAAATAATTTGAGTCTTGAGTTACTGAGCTTTATTTATGTTGACAGTATTAAGAATAGATATGAAAATATACATATCGATACCAAGCAAAAGTGGGTTCTTTTTTCCTGGTGTATCTTTAAAGCCAATTCCTGAGACACCAGAGTTTCAAAAAGAATAGTTTGTTTTTGCAAGCAAAGGAGGTCAGTTGCCTTAGATGCCCAAAGATTGCCTCTTGGATCTGCAGACAGAACACCAGGGTGCTAATGAATAATTGGGGTGGAGTTGGACAAAGGTAATAGGGCTTAGGGGCTGAACAGGATAGGGGTGGGCCCCAAACCAGGGAGAGTCATAAAGTTACAATCAATATCAGAGATCAAGGTTCTGGGACAGAATAGAGGTCAGTCACAGGGTTCTCCATATGGATATTGAACTGTAGGGTGGAGTGGTTACCATCACAGTAGTAACCATACACAAGAGTGAGCTAATCTATAAACAAGGGCAAAGCCAATCTAGAATCACCATCACAAAAGTAAGTGTAGGTAAGGGTGAGGTTAAGTCTATATTGTCACCATAAATGGGGGAGACCACTCTAGCCAGTGTCAATGATTTCAGATATTAGCCTTTTGCTATTTTATAATATAAAGGCATCTATATAATGACTTAGTAATCATAATTGTTTGTTAATTTTTAATCCTCGGTTACAATATCCACTACATAAGTGTTACAACTTAGTTAATCATAATTAAAGCATTCTTTGGTGAGGAATAATGAATGGCTATTTTTGAATAGAGTATTAAAATGTGTGAGGAAATTATCTTTTATGAATAGGAATCTGCTTAGTGAATTATCTTCTCGAAAGCACTGTCTAGAAATGTACACCCTGAGTCTGTTAATGCATCTAGTACATAGGGAGCTAAAGGGAAGAATTTTTCTTATTTTAAGAACAGATACAATTTTAACGGCTTCCATGGTGCAATATATTCAGGGTTATAATAGAAAAAATTACCTGGTTCAATAGGGAGCCAATTGACCCTGCCAATTATTTCATCTTTATAATATATTGTAGAATTAATATAAATTTGCTGAGTTTGTCTTTTCACTAATGCCTTCCTTGCATCCATGGGCTTTAAGGTGGTAGGGAATTCTAGACCTGTGCTGCTTATTCTACATGAACACTGGAGATTCAAAGGACACCGACAGGCAGGATTTAGGAATAATCTTCTTATTTCCTTTGCCCAGGTCCCCATGGGGGTAAGAGGGATTCTTGCCCTTGTGGGTTGAACTTGGTTTCTGCTCTGGATCTGGTGGAAGATTTTCCTGGGAACATAAGACATTTTGTCTGGGAGACTCTGAATCTTATTAAAATAATCTAGCTCCTCAGTGCTGGTCACAATAGGTTCAGGACTGCAAATAAAACGTGTGTGTGTCTTTGTGTGTGTGTGAATTTAATTTATGTTTGAAGCATCCTTATGCCAGGACAATGGCCTTTCCTATCAGTTTATTGGGTCAGTTGACCCTAATGCTCTGTAAGCATTATCTTTATTGAACTTATTTTTGCCTGTGAAAAGAGTATAGTGAATTTGTTGAAAATTCAACAAATGACAACAGATGTCCTCTTCTGCTGGTAGAGTTTGCATCAGTAAAGGAAATGGGCTTTTCAGAATTGAGCTGAGTAGTTTAAATTGCTTTTTGCATTTCTCTGTTGTATAATCTCTCTAGTGATTTCTTTGGTGTCCAAAATAAATATCACTTTCCACTCTGCTCCAGGAAATAATAACTTATATCTTTAAAAGCTTTTATAACAAATAGAATGAATACCTCAGTGTACAAATATAGGATAGTTAAACAACTTGATTAAACTGCAAAACCAAAAAGCTAATAGTAGTTGCCACTGGCTGAAAATCCTTAAATTTATGCAAGGCTAGATGAGATTGTGAGAATCCATTACTATTTGGCACTTCTCAATTTTAAATAGCTATGGAATCCTTTCAGATTGTTCAATGTTAGAACTTTGATTTGAAAAGAATTCTATGAATTGTCAGGGTGTATCTTTTGCACTGTTAGAACATGCCTACAGTGTTTCAGCAGTTCATCCAATGATATAATGTCTATGCTCTCAGAAGGCGATTTAAAATTTTTACAAATCGAGTATGAGAAATGGATTGATAAAATTCCAAATTTTATAACAAGAAGCAAACATTAAAATGGAAGAATCCACGAGAGACAAACCTGATGTAGTGCCTCATCCACCCTAATATGCATTTAAAGTAGGCCCTGTATAAAGCCATAAAACAGAAGATGGGATCCCATTATAATGGACCACCCTCTCTATTAGTAAATAAGGTTGTGAATAGTGACCAGATAATAAGGGAAGGGTTCTTTTTCCCTTTTTCTTTTTCACTCTAGGGAATACTGGAAAATTATAAAGCCTTCAACATTTTCCTTCCAGGCATTTTAGTCACAGTAGCTTGATGTGTTCCATTATTGGGAGTGATTTTTCATATGCAGATTCAGTCTCTGGGGCAAAATTTCATATGTAAGGTTGGAATAGCTCATTCTACCAATTTGTTAGCTGCCCTGGAGGAGAAAATGAAACATATGCCCTAACTTTCATATATCAGTACTTTGGTGGTCTGGAAAGAGGCAATTCCCCCCGCCCCAACAGAAGCTACCCAAAGAGTCATTTTCAGTTTGCTTCACTGAAATTCCAACTCCCTTGGGCCAATCATGTCTTAGGAAACATCTGCTTCAATATTGGAAGAAGTCCACAAAGAAAGCCTACTCTGCTATCAACCAACCTTTTAAAAGACTATCAGATCTCATTTATTTTACTTACCCAATGTACCTTTAAATGATAGTCAATGAGTGCACTTTTGAGAACCTTTAGAAAATACAGTAACTATTTCATTATTTGAATGGCTGTGGTTGATTTTATTTAATCTATGGTACATTTAGTTTGACTCCATTTTTAAATAAGGGATAATATTATCCCGTAAAACAATATTATACTTACAAATTATTATCTCACTATATTTCCTTAGACTACATTTCTAGCTAGATATTTACTGGAATGAAGGGAAGGCTAATTGTACAATTCTTGACAAATTGTTTTACAGAATTATTATTCTAATTTATACTCACATTACCAGTGTATGAGTGCCATTTTTACCAAATCCCTTGCAATCTCAAATATGATGACAACTATGGTGTTAAGTTTAGAATATTTGATTTTTGAAAAACAATGCATTATCTTAATTTGAAGATTATTATTACATAAAGTTGGATTATATAAATTTTCTAGCCATTTACTTATGTGTCTCTGTGTATTTATGTGAGTGGTCTCTTCATGCCATTGATTCATTTTTCTGAGTGGTTTAGTTGTTTTTTATGTTCCTTATTAAGAACAAGCTTTTGTTGCCCTCCTTATGTATAGTTTTCCCTTTAATATCATTTTGTGGTTTTAACTTATAGAAATTCAAAATTTTATAAATTTACATATGTTGCTTTTCCCCATTTGTTTATAATCCATTGTTTTTTTGTACTTAGGAAGTCATTTATCACCATCCATCATGATTTTTATTTATTTCTCCTAATGTTGTTGTCAGTTGTGTTGTGGTTTAATAATTAACTGTAAATTTATCTGGAATTTTATTTTTATTATGCATGTGAACTCTAAGGAATCATCTTGTAACATCTCAATATTATTCATCCTTCCTTTCCAACAAATGTGTGATAATATCTTTATTATATATTAAATTCTTAGGTACATTGAGTCTTACTTAGACCATTCATTTTGTTTCATTAACATTATTGTTGGTTATTGTGCATCACTGATATTTATTGTAGTTTAGCAATTTCCTTTAAAATCCAATTTCAAATCATTAATACACTTCTTCAAAATTTTCCTAGCTTTTGTTAGACTTTCATTCTTCAAAATGAACTTTAGACTCACTTTTTCAAATTCCAGGGGGGGAAAAAACTCTCTGGAATTTTGTTTGGAATTATACAGAGAAATCTGAGAACAGCAGATATTTTTATAATATTCAAATTTCCTAACCTGATTACCTATAGGTTGAAATTTGATGGCTACCACTTCATTTATCAATATTTTAAATTAGATTTTTGAACTGGTTGTATATATTACTTTTAATATATTGAATTATCATAAATGCTAACTTTTGGTTACCTGGACATTTCTGGTATTTGTGCCTAGGCATCTACTAATATCAAAGTAATCCTATCTGACCTGATTTATTAATTTCAGCAGAGTTTTGAGTGTCTGCTTCCCACGAAGCACTTTCTGTAGCTTTTTATCCCATGTATTTATATCTAATTAATACCCAAAAAGTATTTTCATATGTATTTTTGCTCACTAATAGTTTGATTCTAAATAATGAAAATGTAAATCAATCTTGTTAACTTTAGTCTAAAAGTATCTTAATGATTACTTGCAATATATATATATGTATATAGATATATATTTATTTAATTGCACACATCTTGATATGTTGTAGAATAGCTAACATTGGTAAATACTGCGGCTTCTTGGGGGATGATCTTTGAAGGCAGATCACACACAATCTGCAATATTAATATGAGTCCCATCATTGATTTAGGATACTAATAACCCTGAAAAGTGTGGCCTTCTTATTTAAATTCTAACTGAATATTTCTTGCACATTGCGTCACAGTGGTTGTATAGATTTTAATTTGGATTGAAAATGATCTTTCAAAATACTTAGAGGATAGTTAATATATTTATTTCACTCTCTTTTCAGCTCTTCATTCATATTGTTAATGTGAATAAGAAGTTGTAAATATTCTGCCTTGAAGTCAGCTTTTATTTTAACTCTTTTTTCCTTGGATCTTCTCCCAGGTTTGTGTCTCCATGTTCTGGAGCTGTTTCCTCTTTGGAGCTTTTATCTTCCCTAACCCCTTATGTTCCACCATAAGAGTGTACTCAGATATTTCATTTTGTAACTACAAGGCTGTTTTTCATTCATTTAACTTTCAACAAGAATTAATTAAGTACATATTATGTACCAGGAATGCATCTAGGTTTTCTCAATCAATAAGAAACCCCAAAATCCATGCCCACTAGAGCTTACTGGGGCGGTACAGAATTTAAAAGAGAAAATACTATATAAGCAAATATATAGCAATTTGAGAAGTGAAACAGAAAGAAAAATATACAGAAGCTTAAACTGTGTTGCAGCTGGGTTACAATTTTAAATAACTTGGTTAGATTAAGTCTCATTGAGAAGTCGTAAATAAAGAATTAAGACATACAGAGGAAGAATGTTCTAGGATGAGGAAACAAGCAGTGTAAAGGCATGCCTGGCATATTTGAGGAAAAGTGAAGAAGCCAAAGTATCAGGAGTGAGGAAAGAAGGTGAAGTGTTGTAGGCAAAAAGGTCAGCGAGAGTAGGAGGAACCAGATCATGCCCGGCCTTTTAGGTCACTGTAAAGACTGGCTTTGACTCTGAATAAAATGGAATGTTAGTGCAGATTTTTGAGCAGAAAAATGACATGAGCTGATTATCTTTTTTGATTTTGATTACTTTTTTTAATCAGCAATTTTTAAACCCATAGAAAAGTTGAAAAATGAGTACTTGTATACCTCACGCCTAGATTCCTGAACTTTTGATCTCTTCCCACGATTGCTCAATCTCTACCGCCGCACATACACACACACATATGCACACACCCTTCCACTTGCCAAATCATTAAAAGTTGGCTGCAAACATCTTGGCACTCTCTTCTAAATATTCCAGCCTGCATTTACCAGAAATAAAGGCCTTCTCCTGCACAACCACATCACCATTGTAACACCTAAGAAAATAAGCATTAATCCAATAGCATTTTCAGATTTCCCCAATTTTTCTCACAATGCCCTTTCAGCTGTGTGATTGTCCTTCAATCTTAAATAAAATGAAGTCCCATTCATTGCATTGGCTGGGATATTTCTTTCCTCTCCCCCGATCTGAGTTGTTTATACTTCATGGCATTTAATATCTGGAAGAACTCAGGCCCGTTGCCCTGCACATCATTTCTCATTCTAAATCTGTCAGCAGGCTTCTCATTATTAGATTCAGATCATAATATCATAAGTTGCTTTCCTTTTTACCTATATTCATTATTTGGCTAGTTTGGTGGAAACAAAACCTCTCATATTTACAAAGTCCATGTGACATTCACATTGTGATCTCTATGAGGACAGAAGTTTGAACAACAGAGTTACTTCTAAATGTCATCTTTAGCTTAAGTGATAAATGGGAATCTTGGCCTAGTATGATTATGGGATCAATAGCTTGTAAGTTTGCCTTGAAGAGCTGTGTCTTATTTACCTACTTCATTTATCCTATAAAGCAGGAAGTTGATTCCTAAATTTTGGAACATTCTAGTTAGATGGATTATTGATGAAATCGCTGTTCAGATCTGATGACAATTTAATATAGAACGAAACTGGATTGAGTGACCTTTGCTGCAAATGATGTTGGCCTTTCTTCTTGTTAAGTGACTGGTCAATTTATCTAACTTATAGGAAATATTGTGATTGCTAAATGGACTGTCATAGATAAAGATATATACCATTCATCTTGAAAAGGTTCACCAGGCAATAGTAATAAGAGAAGGTCAAGGAGCATGGTACTTCATAAACCTTCTTTTAAAATTCAATGTCCTTCCAAACATAAGTAGTTGCATGTTTTTTCACTTTTAACTATTTACTGACAGTCCAGTATTGCTCGGTGAACACTGGGCAAACCTAAAGATTAGAGTATGTTTTGCTAGATCATTACAAAGTCAAACTGTTTAGATTTCTCTCTAGGATATAAAACAATCTGTTTGGTCTTTGAGGTGGAAACTCAGGCTCAGTTAGTAATTATCATTGCGGTTAATTTGCTCAGGTCCTGGCCTATTTCTAAGGAAAATTGGATGTATTTCCTGATGATGCCATACATGCTCAGGGTATGCAAGTTGAAAGGGACAGAACTGTAGGATCATAACCAGTCTAGGGCTGAGATAGACCACTGTTACCTATTGGTGTGAAATTATTCAAGGGAACCAGTTTTTGTTCAGGGAAATCAAAGCAGGTAAAAGACATGTTCTCACTTAGTGACAGAACTTGTGACTAAAATAAACTAAGAGAATTTAATTCAGCACAGAATCTAAGTTGGCAGTAGCTGGAGTCCTTTCTGTAAAAATGATAATATAAACCGCATATATTTTAGCTGTTCTTTTTCCTAGAAACTTGGAAGTAATAAAACATGGGTAATTTCTGGCCTAGTATAATTTGTTGTTCTCCATAGGCAGCTGGCCACCTGGAGGACTAGTGAAAACTGCTGTTCAAATATCTATTTATTGGTGTGCCTCTAACACATGCCATGGCAGGGAAGTATTTTCTTGGTCTTTGTAATTATTAAGCATATTCATAATTCTATGAGGAGGTGACCTAAGGTAAGATAAGAAATTTAGATATGGGCAAAGAAGTTCGTATCTGTGTGGGCTAAAGAATGATGAAATAAAGGCTATCCTTCACCTTTAGTATGAACTCTTAGCTAGTGAGTCCCTGAGCTATTTTTTGTTAAGAAATCAATATTTTACTCTACCTTGTATACCCATATGCAACTATATATTTCTCACAAAAATGAATTTTAATTTTTAGTGTCTTTTTCTCTATTATCTACTTTTGATTTAAAAATGGTATTTATCACACGCATTTCTGTGCATTTAAACGGTGTCTCTCAGACTTGTCATTAAGAATTTTTGCCCTGTTATATATTTCTAAACCGTTTCTCCATATATTAGGGTGGCATGATAATAGCCTCTTGAAATCCTTGTTCTTTTTTCATTGTTTTTCCTAACTTGATTAAATCATTTATATAACCAAGAGAATTCACTTAAATTTTCTGAAATGCAGTTGCTTCATTAGAAATACCACATTTGCCAGAATGCTGGAGCTGAATAAATTGATTTCTTGAAGTCTGTCTCTTCTAGGTAATATGACCTATTAGTTTACTATATTGTTTCATCCCATGACTACTCAAAATTGTAATGAAATTAGGATATAGATTTTAAAAACTATTTCAGAATATTGATCTGATACTCATTTTGAAGTTTCTATGAGAAACTATTTGATGGTTTTGTTTTTATTTGCAAAGGAAAAGAAACTTTCATCATTTTTCTTCTGTTATTTTCTTATTTATCCATTTTAAGATAGGTTATTTATAAATATCACTTATTTAATTTCATTTGATATTTAATTACAAAGACAACTTTGTTAAATACTAGCCTTGTCTGTCCATGTGGTTTCTGTCTTAGTGTGAGTCATTCAGTGTCTTAAGATTAAAGGTAGGAACGAATAATCATGCTGTAGGAAATTAAATCCCATGATAAATAGCAGTTATATGTTTAAAGGTAGATTTGCAAGATTACTATATACTCTTTTCTGATTTTGATGGGTAAGAAGGGAGAAAAAAATAGAGAAGGGAGTAAACAATTTAACAATATAATGAATAACTCACCATAAAGTTTAATTTCTTTTGAGTTTTTAAAAATCAAACTCATTTATCCCCTCAATATTAATCATAATCTTCTTCTACTGCTCCACAGAGCAAAATTATGTTATTACTCCAACGTGGTTTTATAAAAACCAATCAGTTTCAAATGCTGATAAATGGGAATTATGAGCAAAGCTAAAGAAATTATTGAAGTACCTTTTCCTAGAAAGGAAGAAGCCATAAATACTGCTATAATTGTTGAAGAAAATTATGATCTAGATGGGTCAAGGTTGTAAAAACAAACCTGATTTTTTATTGTTAAACTAATTTAAAAGAGGTAACAAGCCTTATCATTAATCTTTCTCCTTGCCTTTTTAAATAGACTGTTTGCAGACACTATGCTATATACGAAATTACATTATTTGTATTTATAAACACACACAAACACATATACACAACAATCCAATGTAAAAACATTTTTAACACCTGTAAGCAAAAAGCTTGGAATACCTAACTCAGCCTAATGGAGACATGGGCAACAAAATATTACTCTAAGAAGTGGCATTTTAGCTAAGATATCAAAGCTGTATGGAGATGTTGAAGTAGATGAGAACAGACATGGGAGAAGGTGTCCCAGGCAGAGAATATGCATGTATCTGACTATGGAGTGAGCTGGTTCCCATTGGATAAGAGTATAGTTTTTACTGAGGGAATAATCAGAAATAAAGATGAAAGATATTGAAACAATTCAGAATGACCTTATGTACTATACACCATGTTTTGTTATTGTTATTTTCTTGTTTGGTGATAGGGACACAAATAATTTTGAGCAAGGGGATGATTTATTAGTTTGCATGTTAGAAAGACAGCTCTGATATCAAAATAAAGAATGGTTAGAAGGGTATGTTTTGTGGTAAGAATAAGGGGTTTTAGAAATTGTCAGTTTCCAATCTCAGTAGGTATTTTCAACTATATTTGTTAGGTGTTGGGAAGTACCCACAAACTCTCTACTACACGTTAAGATAGCCACTTCATGGAAAATGTTTTCTGTATACAATGAGATAAAGAGATCCATGCTAAAAGTTTCTCCCTGAAATAAGAGCTAAGAAAGGGTTTTTCTCTTTCAGTTATGCTACCTGCATGATGCTGTATATTGACCAGAAATGTAATGCTCAAAGATATGGTATGCATTTCAGCCTTTATTTGAAAAGATTTTAGATTTCCTTTCCTCACGAAAAAACATGTCAGTTTTTATATCCTGTTCAACCACTAATGAAATATGCACCCTTAATTAAAAGCCAGGGCAACTTTGAATAAACCATGTCTCACAAGTACTTAAGTGATTAACCAATTGCTTTTATTTAAAAATGTATTTACTTTTTTTATTGAGTATAAAGGTCTTGAAAAATGTTTGATGGGAAATTAAAGTTTCAGGCTGTGTTTGACATATTTATAATTTTTTGTTTGATATATAACTTATCATCTTATCAGAATGGGAAGTTATTAGAATTAAGAATTAGAACACAATTCGTTGGTTGCTGGAATTATTAGCACAGTATGTGGAAGTCTTTGTTTCAACATGAAAGCTGTAATAAAATCTACTGTAAACCATTCTTGAAGGGGGCTTTTACAGATGTGATTATGTGAGCCTAGAGGCTATGTTGCTATAATTGGCGTCCTGTGAAGCTGGTGTTCTACAATTGTTACTGGAAGCTCAACGAATAAGAAGATTAGATTTCACAATATTTACGTTTGTTACCTCTTATATTGAGTTACCAACATCCAAATAATAATGAACAGCAAGTCATACTTGGATCACTGTATTTTGGATATAAAATGCAAAATTGAATCTGGTTTCTTTTTTTTTCCACTGCAGATTCAGCTGTGTTAATGTTTTTGAAGTGAATATTCAGTAAATATTACTGGATTTTTAAAATAAGCATTAAATTTTTTCCTGCCTCTGTGCAAGTGCTTTTAACTGTACATGTATCCCTCTAAATCTCCCCAAAACATTATTCCAGTTATTTTTTTCATCTTCTGGTTTGAAAGTTCTGTACATTATTACTATTCTTTTGAAATGATATTGTTTTTCAAATTTAGTCCTTGCATTCTTATCCCCCAAATATTAATTCTTTCAAAAGTGAGTAGCAGCTTGGTCCACCCCCATATATACTGTTTTCTCAGATTTTCTTTGGGTTCAATAACTTCTTTATGAAGCACATTCTTTAGAAGTTTCATTAGTGGGAGTATATGGTTAGTAAACTGTGGCAATATGTGGATCTCTGAAAATATTTTTAGTTCATCTTGTTGTGAAATAATGCTTTGCCCAATATTCAATTTTAAGTTGAGAGTTTTCTCTCAGCACATTGAGAACATTTAATAGATCCCCTTGTTTTGGGTATTCTGTTGTTTAGATGTGATTTTTAAAAATTTATACTCCTAAGGATACATTTTACTTCCTGAATCTCAGTACCGTTATCTTTCATCAATTCTGAAAAAATCTTACTCATTAATTCTGCTAATGCTGCTTTCCCTAATTCATTCTATATACTCTGCATGGAACATGGATTTGAAATTTTAGATCTTCTCATTCTTTTCTCTTTGTCATATTTTTTCTTGTCTGTGTGTCACACTCCGTGATTTCCAAAGATTGATATTTCAACTTACTAATTCTCTCTTCAGCTGTGTCTAATCTGCTGTTCAACATTCTCACTGAATTTCTAATTTCAATCATGGTATTTTTTATTTGTGATTGTTTTATTGGTTCTTTTTGAAACTATCTGATCATTTTTATAGCCTCTTCTTCTTGATACTTTTTTTGTGGATACTGTTTTTTTCTTAAGCAGATTTTTAAAAAAATTATATATCCCCCCCTTTCTGCTTGTTCTTGCTGTGTTGATTTTTGCGTTCTTCTGTGTCTCCTTGTCTCCCCCCCATTGTGGCAACCCGCCAAGTCAACTCACCGCATGGCGGCCTTGCCTGCTCGCGGGCGGCTTGCCCTGCTCATGGGGGCTTGCCCTGCCCGTAGGGACTTGCCTTGCCTGTGGTGGCTTTGCCCTGCCATGGCAGCTTGCCTTCTCAAGGCAGTCTGCCCACTCAAGGAGGCCCCGGGAACCGAACCCAGGGCCTCCCATGTGGTAAACCGGCGCCCTACCAATTGAGCTACAGCCGGCCCCGATACTGTTTTTTTATTTAATAATTTTTATTTTTAAAGGAGCTTTAGATTACATACATGTTGCATCAAAAATATAAGGGATTCCTATATACCCACCCAGTCCCTCTCCCACACTTTCCCCTGTTAACATCTTTCATTAGTGTGGTACATTTATTACAATTGATGAACACATATTAAAGCATTGCTACTAACCATGGTTTATAGTTTACATTATGTTTTGCACTTTGCACCACACACTTTTATAGGTTTTTGACAAAATGTATAATGACTGGTATCCATCATTGTAATATCATGCAGAATGATTCCAATGTCTCAAAAATTTCCCAGGTTATACCTGTTATTCCCTTTCCCTCTGCTCAGAACCTCTGGTGACCACTGTCTTAATGTCAATATTGCATGTTCTTCCATTACTAGAATAATAATAAGTAAGCTTTAGTCCATAGTTTCTTTTCCCACTTATGTTTGCTCTTTCCTCTATCTTGAGGATTTTGGGATGGTGATGCTCAACTCTGTTTCTAATTGAGAGGGTTCTTAGATCTCATGGGGCAGATGGATGGAACTGCCTTGCTTGCAGTTGAAGATACTCTCTGCTTCTTCAGTTGGGTGTTGTCCATCATCATCATTTTGTTAGTTGTCCTAGGTGAGTCTGATGAACTGGAGAGTAGGTATTGGCTGCAATTCTGTTGAGATTCAAGGCTCACCTGGCATATGAACAGCCAGAAGATTTAACTCTCTGGGACATATATTTAATGGGTATAATGCTGATTATAGGTTCAAATAAATGGGATAGAAGAACCATGTGTAGGAAAATTATAAATGAGTCTAACTCTGATACATTGGGGGAGATGGGTTATCATATATTCCAAAGTAAGTCCCAGTGACAGGGTGCTGATTTCCTGGAATTGTCTGCCATGCCTATAGTGTCTACATGTCTCTAGAGCCCCCAGGAGCTTCCTGCTACTTTAGTCCATGCTATTATTCCTTTAATGAAGTAAAAATTCTTACTTTATAATAAAAATTTAGCTTAAAGTGGTCCCATGCTGGGAATGATCCAGGGACCTGACAAAAGAAATCACCAATCATCTTTTAAGACAGATATTATAAACCCAGGCAAATTTCCAAGGAACATGAGCTCATAAGGAAATGAGCTGCCATGAGCAAAAGATAACAGAAACAACACGTTACATTTTAGATATAGTAAGACAACAGGTAAAGGGATTATAAGATGTAAATTATAAAGTAAGAATTTTTACTTGAGTATTTCTCTAGACATGAAATACACCATAGTACCAGATACTAAACCTACCCTTGTTTAGGTATTATCTCAAGCCATACAGTTTTCCCCTTAAGCTGGTGTAGATTAAGACTACTGGTTTTGGACTCAGACAGCTGGGCACAATTTAGGTTCCACCAATTTCTTCTTATGTGACATTGGGTTAGTTACTTAATCATTGTAAACCTCCATTTCCTCTCATTAAAGTGAGGTTTATAAATTCACCTATATTTGGGGAGTTTTGTGAAGATAAAAATGAAATTGTAATAACTATATTTGATATATATGTATAGTGTAAATATGCATATATGTATATATTCTACTTATGTAAATATATGTACATATGTATATACATATGTGAGAGGGGCATAGGGCCCAGTCACAGGAAGTGGTTAATAAAAATAATTTATAATAATAATAATTATATTTGTCTCTTCCATGAAAAACTAAGCCTATCTTTCAGTCATCTATTCCTGGATCTAAAAATTGGTCATTAGCATTTGACTAGCCTCTGGGGGTAAGAGAATATGTATCAAATATTCATAGATTGTACACATTTTATAAAAGCCTGCGAAAGATAATTATTCTTAATCATAATAAATGTTGTAATGGGCAAAGTGGGTAAGAATGTTAAAAGTAGAGAATCAAAACACAGAGCTCATAATCTGCTATTTTAAAAAAAATTTTTTCTTCCAATTTCAACCCACGCATTTTGAAGAGCTTTATATGGTAGCTATTCAGAGCAAAAAACAAACCAAAACAAAACAAAAACAAACGAAAGAAAGAAAAGTGAAATAAGAGCTTAGATTTCTATAAAATAAAATTACTTTTCTTATTTTGACATTTTCACACCATTGATAATTAGGTTAATGTTACTTAAAAATGGAGTAGGTATTAAGAAGATACAGATCTAAATTCTGAGATTTATAGGGCTAGAATGGGAACCTTGGGTGAGACAGATAACCTGTTTGAGCTTCAGTTTCTTCATTGATAAAATAGGGTCAGTAATACCTCTCTCCTTATGGTGGTTGTGAATAACGAAAATGATATACTGTGGAAGGACTTTATGGAACATGGTAAAATGCTTTAACATTTATTGTTATTTTTTTTAAAGATTTATTTTTTACTTATTACATTCCCCCCCCCCTTCTGCTTGCTCTTGCTGTGTGTCCATTCTTGTGTTCCTCTCTGTCCTCTTTATCTCCCCCCGTTGCGGCGACGCGCCGAGACCGGTCACCGCGCAGGTGGCTTTGCCCCGCTTGTGGGCAGCTTCTGCTTTCCATTCATGGCCAGCTCTGCTTCAGTTCGCGGGTGGCTGGCTGCGCTCCGTTCGCAGGCAACCTGCCCTGCCTGTGGAGGCTTTGCCCTGTCCGTGGCAGCTTTTTGCCCTGCCCACAGTGGCTCTGCCCGCCCATGGTGGCTTGCCCTTCTCAAGGTGGTCTGCCCGCTAGGAGAGGTCCCTGGGAACCGAACCCGGGGTCTCCCATGTGGTATACCAGCGCCCTATCCACTGGGCTATACGGCTGGCCCCTATTGTTATTTTTTTTGAAAAGTGAAATGTTAAATCTATATCCTTGATCTCATCATGGTTCTCATCATTGAATATGTTCTAACAAAAGTGGTTAAACTTGAGAACAGATCTATAAATACTAATTTTTGTCTATATATTATTTCTAAATTCTCATTGCAATGTTGTTCTACCATTGTGCTTTTCATGTCTTTTTAGGAATTCTGTGAAGTAGCAACCTTCAATTTTGCAGTAACTTTAATTTATAAATACATATATATAATCCAATAAATGTTTAGTAAGCATCTACTAGCTGTAAGGCACTAAACCAGTAGTTAAAATGGAAACATATTTAATCAGACAGACCGTGGAGACTTAAGAAACTTATATGTTCTATTTATATACCAGAGATAAAAGAAATTAAATTCATTTGATACTGGAATTCAGTGCACAGTAAGCAAAAACACATTATTACCTTAAAAACAATCTCAAAACCTTAGAAGCAATTTCAGGCTAAAAATGTTCTCTCTTTAACACAAATACTATCTTGATATAGTTTCTCACTTGCTATTGCCTTGAAAATGAAACTATCTAGCATTTGGCAGGGGATAAAGGAGGGTTTTTTTTTTAAATTAAGTATTCTGGGTTTCATGCTATAAATTCTATTTTTAGCAGTCTGCAATGGTCTTGTAGTCTGCCTCTTTTTAAAAATAAAGAAACAATGAAAGTAAGATAATACATTATGTAAAACACTTCCTTTGAAAGGATAGTGAATATTTGATATTCGCTTTTGCAGGCTTTGAGAAATATAAAATAATAATAAAAAACATGGTGTCTTTTGCAAAATATTATATTTCTGAATAGCAGAAATTAGTTAATTTCTTCTTAGTAATCATCTTCTCATTTTTTCCTTTCAAAATCCCTTAGGTCATACTTTGATTATTTCAGTTTATATTCTTCCACACATCCTTGAAACCTTCCTTTTTTTAAATTTTTATTTTTTTTTAAAGATACTTAGATTACATAAATGTTACACACAAAATATAGCGATTCCCATACGCCTCACCTCCCACACCTCTCACAACCTCCCACATAAACATCCTTCATTAGTGTGGCACATTAATTACAATAGTTGGAGGGGTAGCTCAGTGGAGGAATTTCTGCCTTGAATGTATGAGGTCCCTGGTTCGATTCCTGACCTCTCTGGGAGTGGTGATCCATAGGGATATCTAATATCCAGATGATACCATAGGGCAGGGAAAACATAGATATTATTTTGGTCCCTTTTTGGAAAGCATCATGGTTCTGGCGGCCCCGGTGAGCTCTCCCTGGCCCTTGAAAATCAGGGGGAGTGGGTGTAAATCTCGTGCCGGGCTGTACCCATATCCGCAGTTGAAACGTTCCTTTTGGTGAATCTCAATCCTTTATTTATAGCCTGTTTGGTCAGAAGCTCAGAATGGTCACTGGTGAGGAATAAAAGGAATTGCTCTATCCATAATGACTTGTTCTCAGCCTTCCTGGTCTACAACTCCTCAGGAAGTGAGAACAATCTTTGGGAGCTAGGTCCTCAAACTTGCAGCTGATCATCAGGCTGAACTTGGTCAGACAATGCAGACTTAATAATTTATTTGTGCACTGGAATAACAATTACACACATAAATATGCATAAATATATATGATTGTAGAAAATATAGCTGATGCAAAGCAGGAGTATTCAAATAATTGCATATATACATATATAGATTAGATATGTAATATGTTTCTGTATGTATAGACTAATACGTATATGTACACATATGTATTAAATGCCATTAGTATCTTCAGTTAATAATAGAGACAAAGCCAGACTTATAATACTTTATGGCCTATGTATTGAATCTTTTTTGGTATGAAATATGTTATTGCTGTGGGGTATTCAAGAACAATTTGATTAGACACATTGGTCTTATTTAATACTTGCTTCTTTTAGAAACAAGTTCAAAGCCTTATAATTAGGATAGATATATCTCCTATTTGTGGCCCAGATTTAGAAGTTGAGTATGTCATGTGGATCTATTGCCTTGCTTTTCTTCCACACTTAGAGATGGTCACTTTGGTGGTGAACGTGTCTTTTTTTCCTCTCCTTTTAGCAGTTCTTTGGATACTATTGCTTTTCATCCGATTTCTTTTCTACAATGATGGGGTGCACATGTGATAATTATTAGACTCCATATAAATGGAATCAGACAGTTTGTACTCATTTGTGGCTGACTTCTTTGAGATTAATCTTTGTGACTCTTGTGCGTATTAGTGATTTGTTCTTTTTTATTACATGCTGTGAATATGTTTCAATTTAGTTACCCATTCTGTTATTGACAGACATTCACGCTACCAGTTTTTGCTCTTATGAATAAGGCTGCTCTCTACATTCTTGGACATACTTTCTCCTGAATAAATAATTAAGAGATAATTTATTCAGTTATCTTGAATGAACAATTGCTGGGTCATATGGTAAATCTATATTTTACTGCTTCATTGAACATTGAATATTTAGACTACAAAATATATAGAAAGTGGTTTCAATGTATGATGGTATTAAATAATAATGTTATGTGCATATATGTGTGTGTTAAGTTATTATTAAATTAGAAATCATATTAGTCATTTGTAAACTCATCTATAACGAGTGCTATTGGGTAGTAGCTAGATACTTCAGCTAGATATTACCATTAGTGTGGTTTCCCTTTTAGATAATCTATTTGCAGTATCTGTAGATCGACATCAGTACTTTTTATGGCATTTCACCTACTAT
The DNA here is from genome assembly GCA_004027955.1 of Chaetophractus vellerosus. Taxonomy (NCBI): domain Eukaryota; kingdom Metazoa; phylum Chordata; class Mammalia; order Cingulata; family Chlamyphoridae; genus Chaetophractus; species Chaetophractus vellerosus. Next base: position 1,977 of record PVKH010007137.1, on the reverse strand, counting down.
TCATATATTAGATAATAACACTTCAGAGGGAATGCAAATATTGGATAAATTATAGGTCTTTTGATATCTGAGCACTAGCTAATTGAGTTTCAAGAGACAAAAATTCCCTTGTAGACCAAATTAAATTTTATTTTAATTAGATACATGGTCAGCCAATCAGTTAGAAAGACTTAGGTTGTACAATTGATTAGCTTTTTGAAAAAGATAATTTTCAGGATATTTTCATACATTTTGGTTGACCCACAGCCTGCATGCCTATTATTCAATAGTCTTTTTAACATTTCTTTTTGTTTATTAGAGAAGTTGTGGGTTTATAGAACAATCATGCATAAAATGCAGGATTCCAAAACACCACCCTACCACCACCACCTTGCATTGATGTAGGACGCTTGTTAAAATTGATGATAGCACATTTTTATAATTGTGCTATGAACTGAAGTCCATGGTTGAACTTATGGGTTCACTGTGTAGTGGAATTCTATAGGATTTAAAAAAAATTATTTTGTTACATTTACAGTCTAATATTTCTCCTTTTATTCAGCTATATTTCAGTGCTGTTAATTGCATTCACAATGTTATGCTACCATCACCACCATCCATTACTAAAACATTTCCATCACTCCAGCAGTCTTTTAGAGATGAGAATGATCTTAGAGATGAGCCTCTACTCTGTAACCTGCCTCCTCTGGCATTTTGGGACTTTATGGTACATTTAATATGTTACTTGCTTTATAACTACCTGTGAATAAACAAGACACAGAGATGTGCGGTTTTACTTAGTTATTATCGTTGTAAGAGGAAACTAACCCACTGTGCTAAAGTGAATCATTCTAAACTTGTGAAATTTATTTTGAAAATTCCAAGTAGCTCTGGAAATCCTATCTGACTGAATAAACCAAGCATTTATCTCAACTTTTAAAAGATTATAATTTTGTGTTACTTTTATTAAAATTCTCTTTTATGCTTTGTGCCCTAATATTTTCTCCAAATCACAATGTTGTATTCATACATCATTTTTGGAAAAGTAATAATGACTTTTATTAGCAATAAGCTTCTTCAACCATCTGTTTTGGGGAAATTCTTATAATTAGAGTTGTCAAGGGTAATACATCCTGTAAGTCAATATTACTTTAATGAAATCAGTTTATTTAAAGGGAGCAATACATATTCTGTTAACATTTTTAGTCCATTATATTAGAGTTTATATTGCCCTCTATATTTTCTTTACACCCTTCCCCCTACCCATTGCCACTGGAAAAATTTAAACTTGTTCATTAAGGTGTTCTAATTTTAGGATATGATAATTGATTTGTAGATGTACTTCCTGGTTAATATTTTCAACTGAATATTAGGGCACAAGATCATAATTCTTCTGACACTAAAAATAACTTCTTGTATTAATCTATTAGAAAAATATCTTCAAACTAAATGGGGTCACTTACCTTCACTTAACAAGCAGAGAACTTCAATTCTTTATCCTTTCCTTCCCAGAAATTATAACTCTGTTAACTTATAATTGTAACTCTTTAATTTTAACTTTTACTTTATTAATTATTTACAATTAATGCATGGTGGAAAAAAAACAGAGTACATATATATTAGGACAGATAATCTAGTGAGGCACAGTTACATGCAACACAAGTGTCGGGGCTGGCTCGATAGCCCAGTGGATAGGGTGCCAGCATACCACATGGGAGGCCCTGGGTTCGGTTCCCGGGGACCTCTCCTAGTGGGCAGACTGCCTTGAGAAGGGCAAGCCGCCATGGGCGGGCCAGAGCCGCCGTGGGCAGGGCAAAAAGCTGCCACGGACAGGGCAAAAGCTGCCACGGGCAGGGCAGGTCGCCCAGGAATGGAGCGCAGCCAGCCACCCACGAACTGAAAGCCGGCCATGATGGAAGCAGAAGCCGCTCACAAGCGGGGAAAGCCACACCTGCGCAGTGACCAGTCTCGGCGCGTCGCCGCAGCAGGGGGGAAGGG
>PVKH010007136.1:0-20458 GCA_004027955.1 Chaetophractus vellerosus | reverse complement strand
GGGGGGGTGGTGCATGTCAGATTTTCTTTTTCTTTTCCTTTAACAGGGACCTAGAAAAGGAACACATAAGTAATTTTAAATGCTTATATACTTATGCAGAAGATGTTCATACACATATCTTCCATTTATTCATTCATTTAATAAATTATTATTGTGCCTCGATCACATGGTAGGCACTAGGCTTAGGCACTTTTAGTATATTACTGCATGGAAAAAATTGACTGTGTTTGTTGCCAATGATGAAATTTGAGCTTTCAACAAAAATTAGAATTTTGGAAAACCGTATCTGTCACCACGAGCGTGACAGCTTCCCAATGCTTGAAGACTTTTCTCATGAGATTGGTGGTGGTAACAAATGTGATTTTGTAATGAAATGTGTCAACATTCGGAAGATCAGCATAGCTCAGATAACCAGTGTTTTCCAAATGACCAATGCATGATTTTACAAAATCTTGGTTGGTGTAAAAGATTCATTCAATGTGCACTATAGAATGATGGATTTTCACATAATGAAGTATGAAAAGTTCATTGCTGTGGCTTCAAATTCCACATTACAACTACCTTTTAGAAACTACTGCTTGTTGAATTCTGGTGTAGTATCAAAGAAGGATATTCAAAATTGTCTGAAAGGCTCTTAAAATACTCCTCCCTTTCCTAGTGTCAACCAGGTCTTCTTCTTATATTTCAACCAAAATATGCTACAACAGATTGGTTATAGAAGCAGAAATACAAAGCAGTTCTGCTGCTTCTCACTAATTTTTTAAAGAAAATAATTATTTTTCACAAAAATGTTATTTTTTAAATAATTGTTAGATGTTATGAGTAATGAAAAACTTTATTTCAATTTCTAATACAGTAAATATTGACATATAATGTACATAAAAACTCTTCAGGGGTTCTCAGTAATATTTTAGAATATATAGAGCTTCTCAGAACTTTTGAGAATTACTAATTCAGAGGAATGCTTACATATCTGAAATATATGTTGGGGAACAGGGTGTAGCTCAGTGGTTGAGCTCCTGTTTCCCATGTATGAGGTTCTGGGTTTGGTCCCTGGTACCTCCTATAAAGGACATCTACAGTAAACAATAAGGAGTTACAGAATATATTTGAGCAGAAAAGTGATAGAATCAAAGTGGTCACAAATAAGTGAAATTAATGTGGAGGTAATAGGTACATTGGGTTGGAAGGAAGGACAAGTCAAATGGAGAGAGCAGTCACAGAGCATTAGCAGAAGGGCAGATATAAGGTTATAAGGGCCAGATTTATCTTAGGCTAAAAGTGAAAGACTGGGGAAGTCTCTCTCAACCTGACTTGGCAACTGATAAGATAAGGAGAGGGAGCAGTCAAACGTCAAGTTTGAGCTTAAATAAGTAGGGGTCAAGAGAAGAAGCTGATTTGTAGGGAAAGTTCAGCTGTTTTCAGATTTTTTGTGGTTGTATCCTTAAGCCTTTTAAATAGAATAACCAGGTAGAAATATACAGTAGAGAACCGAAATTTGAGACCAGAATAGCCTTCCAGTACTTGTTATACCACAGAGAGTCTCTGTTGCTTAAAGTTAGAGTGCTTTATTAGGTAAGCAAGTGGTAATTTAGTTACTTAGAACTTATATTTTGGTGATTAGATGAGAATTTATATCAAAATCTGATATAAAGCACATTTATTAACTTATGTATTGGGCCATGTGGCATTTGTGTATGTGTGTGTGTGTGTGTGTGTGTGGTTTTAAGCCCTATAAACCCATACTCTTTCATTTTCAAGATCTATTTACAGCATTGTGTGAAAGATTATTTTTCTGTGCAAAACAATAAAACATGGTCTAAACAAGTTTTGATCAGAATTTAACAATGAAAATAGACTTTCTTTTCCTTTCTTTTAAAAAAAGTGATTCCTTTAGTCAGTGGCACATAAGTGGTTCCTGTTCTTCTTATGACGAGTGTTTTTCATCAAAATTCATCGATACTGTGTAGATGATTTACCCAGGCTTTTCAAATAGCTGAAAATATGCTCTAACAGTTATCTGATAATATGAAAACCTGAATGTGTACTCAGATGAATGATTCTCTAAAGGAATAATGGTGCAAATGAATTATCAAAGTGTGAAATCATTAAAAACAAAACATGTTTGGGGTTTTATTGAATCTTAATTGCAGGCTTATGTATTTTCTTTTGTAAGCTAAGTTAAAAGAAAATTGCTTAACTATATTTTTAGAGGCCAGTGTTGTGGGACATATATTGTACCATAATTTATTTTTCACATGAAAGCTGCTGTTCATTTTTTTCCCAGCATTAACATGCATGCTTTCCTCATGTAGGAGAATATATAAAAAACTGGAGGCCAAGATATTTCCTTTTGAAGACAGATGGCTCATTCATAGGATATAAAGAGAAACCTCAAGATGTGGATTTACCTTATCCCCTCAACAACTTTTCAGTGGCAAGTAAGTTAATTATAATTGTTGATTCACCTTGTATTTATTTATTTCTAAGACCTTATGTGTCCGATAGCTTAGGATATATGAAAAGCCTGTGAAGAAGTTTGAGTGTGTATTTAACAGAGACATTTTCAGCTTTGATAGAATTCTAATTCCTTAGCATAGGGATTATCAATAATATGTGTTCTTTGTATAGTGCAGTACAGTTTAATATATTTATAGTTAGAATTTTTTATAAATATGATTCCCCAAATGTGGCTCAAGTTTTTCTTTATAAAATGCAAACAAAGACCTTTGTACTTGGTTGCTAGATTAAACTTGGTTGTAAAATGTTTGAGTACTTAGTGTATTTCTAATCTCCTATTTAATCTTAGCTCTTTTGATTGATTGTATCATGAGAAATAATGGATTTTAATTAGAAGTTATTTTATGGGGAGATTTTATGTTTGTTGGTCAAGTTTTTCTTTCTTACAAATATCTAACAAAAATGTTTGTAATTTAAACTTAATTAGAGATTTTGTATTTGCTTGAACATAGCACAAAATAAACTGAAAGATGATGATGATGGTTATTATTGTTATATTATGATCAGCCTTTTCTGGCTGTTCAAATTTACTAATTAATTAAGGAAAGGGTCTTTCTATGTTAATTTAGAACTAAAGCATTTTAAAAGTTATGTTAATATAAACTTGTGTAAGAGCTAGTGTCTATACCATTGCGATAAAACCATTAATTAGACAACAATCTTCATTTTGATTTTGGTTTTATGTTGTTGTCTATTACCCTCATTTGGAAAAGATATGAAGGAAATTTCCCCAACTTTGAAGCAAAATATAAAATAAAAAGTACAGTGAAACAACAGCAACAAATCCAAGAAAACAAAAGTCCTTTTACTGTTATATAGATTCCCTCCTTTTTTTATCCCTATTATTTTATGCAGGTTAACCCTTCTCAGTAGGTTAGAATGGATATTGTCTTTTTTTTCTTTTAAAGGAAAATCAAAACAATAAACTAAAGGGTCTGTGAAGTTATTTGAATGATAAGGATGCTAACTGAAACCAAACCAAACCAACCTGTTTGTATCAGTGGGTTCTTATGCAGGGATTTTGGTGGTTTTTGAAAATGTGATTGCCATCATATATATGTATTAGTTAAGGAAAACATCTTTTTCACCACTCAAATGCCCATTAGCTATTAATGGCTTTCTTTCAGTAGAAAATGATTCTTAATTCCTACTGTCAATCGAAATAACGTATTTTGTATTGACTTAAGAACACATTTTCATTCTAAAGAGCTTTTTGGCAAGCATTTGCTTTAAGTGGTAGAAACTGGCTTTTAAAACATTAGCAGCATGCTTTATCATGTCCTGTCTAAAGTCAGTGTAGTTTCTTCCTTTGTCCATTTTACTAGAAAATGCTATTGGTCTGAAATAATTTATAACAGTACAGAACTCCTATAACTGCTGATCAAAATGCAGTATTTTTTAACCTTATGAAATTTCACACCCCAACAAGTTTTAAAGACATACTGTATGTCACAGTCTGCCAACATCTGCTCCAACACTTCCACTGGCAGAGGCTGAAATAAATGCTGCACTCGGGGAGCGATCCTATTTAGTGACTGACAGTCAGCCTATCCAAGAAATAAATATTAGTCTACATCTGTAATCTTTACTTGTTTAACCAAGTAGTTGTAGATTGTTGACTGAAGCTAACAAGTAAAGTTGTAGACCAGTTCCTTCATTTTCAGAAGTGTTATTAACATGAATCTTATATTAAATAAGTTATTTTAAATTGATTATCCTTAAAGCTTGACCTATTTCAAACTTAAACTTTATAAATGATAAGTATCTGAGGAAATAATGAGAGTAGTGAAATGGGCACTGTTTGAAGAAATGCTTCAAATTTCGGCTTTGCTCCCCAAGGTATGAGTGTACAACCTCGGGCAGGTTATTTTCTGAAACTCTCTGATCTGTAGTTCCTTCACCAGCATGTTGAAGATCCTGGAATCCCCTGAATTTGTAAGGTCTTTTTTTGTCTCCAAGATTCTGTGATTCTGAGATGGAGCTTGAGCAGGTCCTGGAAGAGTGAGTAGGTTTTAAGCAAATTAAAATAGAAGAGAAAGACTTTCTGGAGGGGTGGGGGGGTGGGGTGACGACAAAGAATGTTTTCATGAGGCACCAAGAGAAGTAAGAGTTGGAGCAAGAAAGGACTACTCCACCAATCCTTCACCTTTTGTGCTAGCCCTCTTTACAAGATATTTCTATGGTATGTTGGGAAATGTTATATGTACATATATATTCCATTGATAGCTACAATTTGGGTCCCTGATTTTCACGTAATTAAAAATGCTACTTCAAATTTAATCTGTGTTTTTAAATGGAATTTTACTGAAATAGACTTTTTATCCGTATGAAAAAAAAATTAGAGTATGAAAACTGGAAAGCCTTTCAGAATTGATCTTTCCTATCTTCCTTAAATTTCAAATTCCTTGCCTTTTGATTCATAATTTTCAAAAAAATAGTCTATACTCATTGTCTTCACTTTACTTTCCAACTCACTGCAGTTTAGCTTCCTCTCTTATTCACTGGATTAAAACCACTTTTAACAAGGTCTCCAGTAACCGCTTAATTGCTAAGTCTAGTAGACATTTTTCAATTCTTATTTCTTCTGGATTTACTCTGGGCTGTATTTTATACTGTTGAACCCCACTTCATTCTTGTGCTGATCTTGTCTGTTATGTTGTGGGACGCTTCTCTCTCCTGGTCATCTTCTTTTACCTAACTCATAAGTTATGGTATGTTTAACAGGATGCTGGCCAAGGACTCGCCTCACTTCGTGCCATCTCCCAGGGGTTATACTCAGCTTCAAGGTTTTAATTACAACCTGTATGCAACTTCCCACCACACTGGTTTTTAGGCCAGACCTTTCTCCTGAATATTAGATGACTGTATTTCATTGACTGCTGGACAGTTCTAGCTAGTTATGATCTAGACTCGACATGCCCAAAGCTGAACTCAAGATAATTTTGTCTATTTCTTCCCTTAGATTTAGTATCTCAGTTCTGTCTCCACCTGAGCAGAAACCTGGATCCGTTTCTTGATCTTTTTTCCCTTCTCGTCATTAACCTACTCCCAATCCATTTCTAGTCCTGCTGATTTTACTTCTTATTTCTTGAGCCTATTAAGTTCTTTCCTGAAATTGCCCTGGAATGAGCCCTCGCCATCCCTCCTGTAGGCTTCTAACTAGATGCTCTGATGCTAGTTTCTAGTCCTCATATTCTTTCATCACATGAATGCCAAAGTGATCTCTCTAAAATTAAACTCCTAACTGTGCCATTCCTCAGTGAAAGCCTTGCCTTGGGGCCCCATTACCTAAGGGATGAAGCCCAGCTTCCTTAATCTGTCATTCAATCTAGACTCTTCTTTCAACTTGTGCTCCGTCTTTCTCCTGCTCTGCAGTGCTGAACTGTCTCTAAGGCAGTCTGCACACACCATGCTGCTCCTTCACTGAGTCTTTGCATATGCAGTTTCCTCTGATTGGAATGTCCTTCTGTCCTCTGTTTGCCTAGATCTTTTTCTTTCGTCCTCTAAGACTTAATTCAGATTTAAAGTCCCACCCCATTCCTTGCTGAATTACTGCTCTCTGCCTTCTACCAAGCTGCCTTACTATGTGGTTATCACATTGTTTCTTGCTTGTCTTGTTCATGTGTATGACTCGTTCACCAATCTGTAAAGTTCTTTTAGGGAAAGAGCTCAGTCTAATTTATTTTACATCTCCCTGTGCCTATATTTTAGACTTAATAATTATTTTTGAGTGAATGTCTGGAAACATCTAGTTCAGATTTCTTACTTTTTATATGAAAAAAGTGAGACCTTAAGAAATTCAGTGCCCATTTAAGGTCACCTACTAGGTAGTGGTAGTAAATATCAAGATTAAAACCCAGGCAAGCAGATATGGCTCAAGCAGTTGAGAGCCTGCTTCCCACATGGGAGGTCATGGGTTCAGTTCGTGGTGCCTCCTAAAAAAAACCAAAAGCAACAAGCAGAACAAACACACAAAAAGATTAAAACCCAAATCTCTGTATTCTCATTTCAATGTTATTCCCTAGCCCTCCCTCCACACTATGACATTTCCATTATATTTATTTGTAGTCAAGAGACCTGAATTCGATTTTGAGTTACACACTTAAATCACTAGATATCTTTTGGTATATAGAATGTGTAAACTTCCCAAGCTCTATAAAATGGGGATAATAGTATTTGACCTTTTGGTGGATCAAATATGAACTATATGTGAAAATACCTTGTAAATATAGTGCTAGAAAGATGTAAGTAAAAGTAAGAGTTTCTTCAGTGATTTGGTTGTTTGCTAATGATTTTAGGTTGAGATCATCTGTGGGTGAGAAATACTACATTTTGACTGAGATATAATGTACGATAAACACAAAAATTGCAAGGCTGTGTGTTTCCAGGTTCTTTGAGCACAATAATGTGTCTGCCTAGTAGTCATAGTCTCAATTAACATTTGACCATTATTACTGCTTCTTTCAAATTTATTAACTTCCCCAGCTCAAAAGTGGGAGTAATTCCTCCATGGATGGTTTGAGCATTTGCCCATGTCCTGAGGCTCATCTTATGTTTTGACCAGGTCCTTCTTATGCTCTGTATTAGGGAGGGAAGAATGCTAGCCTATATCCGCAGAACCTTTTACTAGAATTCTACCTTATTCTGTGCTGTAAAAATTGACCCATCTTGCCAATGTCCCTTTCCTTTCCAAAACAGCTTAATCGATCCCTTTGGAAAAAAAAAAAATAGGTGAGTTGGCATTTCTCAAAACTGTTTAAAACAATGAAATGCAATGTTTATTCTCTAACCTATTTTTCTTCCTCTCCTTGAAAGAAAATAAGGAAGTTATTGGACTTAAGCCCACCAAGAAACATCTTTACCTCTGAATAAATATTAGCCTCAAGGAGTTTAAGTATATAGAAAAATCCTGTTAATGCTTCCGCTATGGCTGTACATGAGGAAAGAGGAAGCACTTATGACTTGATTCCTAATTGTATGTAACACAGAATACAACCTAATAAATCTAGAATAACCCTAGAGAAGTGACAGTGTTGAAAATGCTATAAATAAATACTATATAAATGTACATGGATGAGAGATCAAAATAATTGATTTTTAAAGGATTTTTTGATCACTATACCCAAAAGTGCTTTATAGTTTTATAGTGAGGATTCAATGAGATGATAACATGTGTACACACTTTGTAAATTATAAAATGCTAGGAAAATAAAAGTATTAATGTTAAGGTAGAAGATGCTCAGTAATATTTGGCGAATTGAGTTAAATGTCAGACATTCCTCTCTGGCTAAATTACAGTGGAGTAGGAAGCAAACTGTTTTACTGAGACTTTTTAAAAGACCATTTTAAGTTTTAAGGAGAGCTAGTTTACAACAATCTTTCTTGCAGTTGAGGCCAGCTACTGTTGCTTGGTTAGCGGGGAAATTCCAGTTTCATTTAATGCAGAACCCTTTGATCTGTGGGGCTATTCCTTATGACCGAAGTGGAAAGCAGATCTCTAAATCTGCCCATGGCCTCCTTTACTGTGGCCAAGAGGGCAGCCCCAACCTGACCCAAAGGCTTTGAGTGGGCACTAGAGAAACTGGGCACAGACTAAATTCTTAAAACCCTGGCCTTTTGAAGACAAAGCCTCTGCAGGCTGAGGAAAGCTCGTGTTACTCTGCTTACCCATTCTTCGTCAGGAGGTGTATTTGTTTTGTTTTGTTTTTTAATAAAAATAATAATATCCTCAGGTATTCTGAGAGGGCCTGATGCTTGGTTACCATTCTGTGGGAGAGGGGGTTGTAATTAATACGGTTCTTTCATTAGATGGCTGCTTTTTATTTAAGGTTGTAAGGTAAAGGATGTGTTCCAGCCCGACTCCTGAAGGGCGTGTGTCGGGGCAGCTGCAGACCAGAGAACGTACCTGGCACATAATCAGACATGAGTTTTATTTATTGGGACTTATAGACAAGAGAGACTCTCTGGTGGTGGTGGTCCTGAGAATGAAGATAATGCTTCGCAAAGAGGTGGGAAAATGAGGGGCAATATGTAGGGTCTCAGGGCAAAGACATTTCGTCACAGTTTCTGCTAGGGTCATATGAAGCACATAAATGGAGACTGGTGATGTCACTGTAGGAAGAAATGTGCAGCCTGGAGAGCATTACAGTCTAGGATTCCATCTCTACATTATCCTCCCTTGAGGAGATCTGTTACATTTTAAGTGGTGTCCTGGGGCATGCAGGTGGCTGCGTACTGCTGGCCGAGTTTCCCTTAGGTAGGGGACCCACTGGATCCCACAGGATGGAATAGGGATTGTTTTTTGGGGGGAAGGGATTCAGGTTGTGATTAGTATCAATAGCTTATCCTTTCCCTACCCTCCCCCCTCTCCCCCCTTCCCCCTTCTCTTCTCCTTCCCTTCCCCTCTTTTTTTTTCAATTTCTCTCAAGTTCAGGCATCAGCTATGCTTGACCAAAGATGCTAAGGTAAAGGAGCACTCTACATGCATATATTATTTTTAAATCCTTTTACCTGTGACTCCTTCCCTGACTTCTTTCCTAGTCATCCCAAATAACAATGTCTCACATGTAATCCTTTTAGAAATTTCCTGTCCTGTGTGGGACAATTTAAAGTAACATAATTGGGAAACACAAGATTTATCAAAAATTAATGTTTAAATATATTTTTAGGAAATTTGTTTTAATAAATACTTAGAAAGATTTTATTGAGGATTTATTTTGCTCTCAACATTGTACCAGGTCTGAGGGGTAAAAGAAGGAAGTAAGGAAGGAAACCCACCTTCTTTAAAGCATTGCTATGGGCCAGGCCCTTTCACATAGGTTATCTAATTTAATCTTTACAAAAACCCTGTCAGGTGTTATGTTCCACATTTCAGAGCGACTCCGAGAGATGCTTACCTGCCGGGGATGATGATCACGCAGGCGGCTTCCCAGGTGAGGCTGACCCCTGCAATTTCCCCATATGGGGGAAACCCGAGTGCATCATTTGTGTCGGTGGGAGTGTGTCCATGCTTTTCCCTGAAAGCGAAAAGAAGAAGGAAAAAAAAAAATAAAGTGACCCTGAGAGGTTATGTGGCTTGCTTTAGGTTGCATATCTGGCAAATGGCAGAGCCAGCATCTGAACTGTGTCTACCATTCTGCTGACTTTGAAGCTCATGCTCATTTCATTGTTTCACAGATACATGATGTAGCCCTTGGCTTTGAAGAATGTATAGACTAACAATTGGAATTGGTACCTTGAGATGTTTTGTGGTTGAGTTCTGAAGTAAGCTTTTTGCAAGTGATTTGCATAGTATGAGTTCAGGGTAGGTCTGTATGGTTAAAGACTGGGTCATCAAGAAAAACTTCATTGGAAATGGAAATTGTTTGGAGAAATAGGTAAGATTTGAAAAGATGGAGTACATTCAAAGAATAGGAATAGCATTAATTTGCAAAATTAATTCTGAAGAACTTTGGATGAGTCTCTTATTGTTGAATTAAATGGGTATGAAATCCTCAGACATGAGTGAAAGCTCCAGATGGTATGTTATTTTCCTGTCCCTGATATAAAGCAAAAAATATCAAAAGAGGAAAAAGAATACATGATAGGAATAAATAAGGCACTTGAACTATTTAACTGGATGCTGTGATCATATGAAACACAGAGTTCGGCTCTGGGTACCCTGCTAAATTTACTGACGTTTAAAATGCAGTTTCTGTAGCAACATTGCTGCCATCTTCCCCAGTGAAATAGGAAAGAATTTTACTGACTCAAACAAATATTCCACTTTAAAGTCCCACCTTAGAAGTTATTGGTCTTATACCTACTAGGATGGCTGTTATTTAATTAAAAAAAAAAACAACCCAGAAAATAGTAACTGTTGGCATGGATGCAGAGAAACAGGAACCTTTATATGTTGCTGGTGGCATTTTAAAATGTTGCAGCTAATGTAGAACTCAGTTTGGTGGTTCCTCAGAAAGTTGCAACCAGAGAATTACCATATAACCGAGCCCGTCCTACTTCTTATATACCCAAAAGAATCCAGAGCAGGAACTTGAACAGGTATTTGTATATCCATGTTTATGGCAGAATTATTTACAATAGCCAAAAGGTGGAAGCAGCCCGAATGCCCATCAACATGTCAGTGCATAAACAAAATGTGTCATATACATGCAGTGGGAAATTATTCAGCCATAAAAAGTAATGACGTTGAACCTTGAAGACTCATGTTGATTGAAATAAGCCAGATACAGAAAGACAAATATTGTATGATTTTGTTCATATGAAATACCTAGGAAAAAGCATATTTCATAGAGACAGATAGTAGATTATAGGTTATCAGTGGTAGAGGTACAGACTTTCTTTTCGAGGTGATTAAAAAGATGGGGTAATGAATATTGGTGATAGTAACGCAATATTGTGAATGTAGTAATTAATACTACTGAATTATATACATGAAAGGGGTTAAAATGGAAAATTTTGAGTTGTGTATATGTCACTACAATAAAAAGTTATTCTTCCCTTGATTTTTTTCCTTTAACTGAAAATGTTTTAAAGTACAGCTTTTAGTTTGGAAAAGGGTACATTATCTCTCTATCTAGTTGTTTAAAAAAACACCTGCCTCCTTTTATGTAGGAGAGGTGAGGTTGGGTAGATGGAGAGTAGAGAGGTAAGTGGGGTTGGGGGAGCACCATGTGCCCATGGGTTTTGTTTCTTTGTAGTCTCCACCTACACCTGTGTATAGTAAGGTACCTATGGTAGATTTACTATATAATTTCTTTGTATTAAACTAAGTATTAATAAGTCTGTGTATCTCAGTTTTTCAGATAAAAATTTACTGACTGTACTACCACCCCACACCAGCCACCCTTTGCTGCTGAGGCTAAGGATTCTTATACTATTATTTGGCCTTATTATTGATCTCCGCATTTTCCTCCATGGCATGCTTCCATATCTGATTAGTAAGACTTCTCCTGCATGCCTTCTGACTTTACTCACTAATTACTTGATTAAAGGCATAGATCTTTTTTTTTTTTTTGCTAAAGTAAATGTGGACGCTGATCTGACTTACTTAATATTTACTTTTAGTATATCATTTTTCTCTTAAATTTTTTAGTTTCTAGGAAGTAGAGGATTTTGTGTAATTACAGTTCTAAAATTGTAATTAGAAAAATGATTTTTTGCTCATTAGTTGGTGCTTTAGTCCCCACCTTCCTCGTAATTAATACACAGGCATTTAGGAGGGGCTTAAGGAAATAAGGGAAGAGAATTGGCAGTTTTAAGAGCCTGCTGTATAGTAGGTGCTTTATAGAGGCACATTTTGCCATCACAGGAACAATATAAAGTAAATATCACCTTTTTAAACAAAACTAAACTAAATAACGTGAGACCTAGAGCAATTAAGAAACTTTCCCAGAGTCTCAAAGCAAGTAGTGGCCAAACCCTGCTTTGAATTCTGTGTGGCTGCAATGTGTGGAGTCACGTATGGGGCTCAGAGATGAGTACTTTCTTCAAGCAGTGTTCAGTCAGCACCCACACAAGTTTAGTGACGCTCCAGGTTTAATTTCAGATGCGTGCTGTTCTCCAGCGGTGTATTTTATGAAGCCGTGATTCCTGTTTATGCTGGAGCAGAGGGTAGAGGTCATAGCCAGGTGGTCCCTTATTTGCTAGAAACTTATACATAATGTAGGGAGTGAGTTTGAAGGATCTCTAAAGTCCTTCTTGTTGAGTTAGGTGATTTGCCCATCAGCAGCAGATGCTAATTTCTTGAAACAATAGTAATAATGTTATCTCTTATTGAGCACCTATGTGCTATGTGCATTTCACATTTAGCTAACCCTTTTAACAAATGTGAAGAATAAATAATATCTCTTTATAGCTGGAAACTAGGCTCATGGAATTCAGCACTGGCCATGCCATGTGTTAAGCAATGGAGACGGGAGCTAAACCCACAGCTTTCAGGTTTCAAGGCCAGTGCTTTTGTCACAGCACTGCTTAATTACAGCATCTCTGGCTACCTCAGGTCCTTGAGGTGAGAGGTTTGCTAGTGTGGGCAGTTTGCAGAGAATGTGCATTCCATGCCTCTAGACTAGTTTTATGTGTCACTGTCATTGATCAAATCTTGTTATTTTCAACAAGTATATGAAGATAGTTTTAAAGCTTTTGGATATTTCATTTAAAGAAACTGAAGCTTAATACAGAGGAATCACATGTTTGTGTCGCTACCTCTGCAGTTGTGTTTTATGCTAAATAAGTGCTTTTCCATATTTTTTCTTTTTCTAAATGTTAATTTAAAAGCATTTATCATATTTTTAATAAAGTCAAATGAGGCCCAAGTCCACAGTGGAAGAGAAGGACCTTTAAGCCTTGGAATTTGGAAAAGATATAGAGGCATTCTTTTGGGTTGGAAATAATACGTAATCAAGCAGATGCTAATGAAAAAAATGAAATGCAGGGGAAGAGAAAAGAGACAAGGGTGCCTGTTTGAAAGTTTTATAGGGAGAGTACATTGCCCCTTTATTACAATAGTGTTTCTGCACTATAATAAGGTCTTTCATTGCAAGTTCAGCTTTTTTCATTCATTTGTTTTGTGCTCTGCTTCCTGTGTTACTAATTGTCAGCATAATAGTCTTCCAACTATGAGGCCTCAGTGTCCTTTTGGACCAATTTGTCATTGTTTTTCTCCCCCACTCACCCACTATGATTGCGTTTTTAGACATTTTTTTATGTTTTAAAATGGCAAAGCTTTTGAAACATGCCAGAATAGTTCCTGATAATTGAATCATCCAACCAGCAACAGTTGTTGCTTCCAAAAGTACACTGATAAAGTTTCCATATCTATGGAGTATTTTTATAAGGTAATTAAAAAACGTGTATACTCCTTTCTTATAGCATTATTTTGTATGTATTACTTCCTTCGAGGTTTACAATCATCCTGTAGAAATAGATATTTTGATAAAATATATTTGTAAAACTGCTATTTACAGATTTACTGTTTACCTCATAGATTCTTTGGGATATCTATGCCGTTAGGATGTTACATCCTCTGATCTCTTCCTACTAATGGCTTTTTTTCTTATTGAAAGGTTATTTTATTATGACAAAGGAGTCAGCAAAGCTAGCATAGTTTGGCAAGCCTGAACAAGTTCTGGTATCAGTGCCCAGGCAACTTTAGTTGCGTTAATTCATGTTAGCTTTATAACATTTGTTCAATAAATATTTCAAATGTACTCTTAGCCACGTAACAATGATCTGATATTGACAGGTAAAGATTTTTTAAAATATAATTTCTAAAAAGAAATTCCGAAACAGCATTTCTTTACAGCTTATCTATCACCTCGAACTTCATTTATCTTGTAATCATATCAGAGTTCATTGGTACTTTTAAATGTAATATTGTAAAGGTAGATGGCAATTTGGGGGCACATGAATACTAAATAATAAATTGATAATTTTCTTTGGGGAAAATGTATTTTAATACTCTAGATGTTACCTGTACATCATCAGTTTATTTGCACAAAACTAGAAAGTGAACTGTATAAAGCTTATTATAAAGAAACAAACTTTACTACCTCTCCTGTAAGCAGCTAACATTCCTTAAAACAATATATGATGTAGTAAGAAGAGCCTGGAATTTAGGGCTGGAAAACCTGAATTTGAGACTGTTTTACCATCTTAATGGCTTTGTGATTTTGAACAAGCAACTTAAAAATCATACAGGTTCCATTTTTTAATTTGTGAAATGGAAATGAAAATATTTTAAAACTTGATTGGGAGAACTAAGTAAGATATAATGTATATGGAATCTTAATGTTGTGGTAAAACAACCGATACCAGGGTGAAATAATTTCTTAGTAGTTAATTCTTTAAAAAGAATGCATTTTGGAGGATATAATGGAAAGCAAAGCTGACCTAAATTGGCAAAAGATTTAAGTTGAGATTTTTTTCCCCCTATTCTTCTAGAGATGAATGAGCTGATTATTCTAAAGTAAGCTCTGCATTTTGCTTGATATGCACCAGTTAAACTAGTTTATAAAATGAAGCTGCTGCTTACTATAGGAAAGATCCAGAGTCTTCGTTATGGCTGTGTTTGAAACCTTTTAAAGTCAGGCTAACTTATTTGGAGATTTCCCAAGGTGAAAAAAAAAATTCACTACCTTCTTAAAATGTCAAGAAATTAGAGTGTTTCCCAGATACAGCAGATTCTAATAACTAGTCTTTGATTACCTTTATATATTTTTCTTGATTAAATTATTAGGGTTGGCTATTCATAATCTCTAGAATTCATTGTTTATTTGGACAATTCTTTGCTTTATTCTGGATAAGTAGGCCATTTTTTGTTTTTCATTTTTCTCCAAGGGGGGAGAAATCATTTATTCTGTAGATCTAATCCCTTCTACCATTTCCCTAGGGAGAGAAAGAATGATATATTTTAAGTGTTAGAACTGATACTCTGAATCTTTTCATATAGATGTTTTTAGAATGTATTTGTCATAAATATATATGTTTATGCTCCAAGCATGTAGTTTTCTTCTAGAATACTTATTCTTAAATGTTCTCAGAGATGGCCTAAACTAGACAGTTTAGATTTTGAAGAAATAGATATGTCAGATTTGGGGGTGGGGGGTGGGGAATGATCATAAAGTAAACTTTATTTCTAAAGGAAAATATTTAGCTTTAAAATATTTAGGTTATTTTATGAGAAAAAGAGAATTTGTTGTGATAAACTATATTTTATCTGAAATGTTTCCTGAAGCTTTTTTGTTTGTATTCAGTGTGTATGTACATAGACTGTGATATATACTAAAGAAATATGAGAAGTATTTCAAATTCCCTAAAGCTTACAATATAGTTAAGGAGGTGCACACAAAGCAGTCAAATCATGGCATATGATCATGTACCAGAATTTGGGGTGTAGATGTTAACTGCAGCGGATCTTTAGGGGTCGAGAATGTGGATTGGAATAATTAGAGAAAATTTTGAATGGCTAGAATCTAGGTAGAAGGGAATGAGAGTGCTTCAGGTGAGGAAAACAGTATGGGTTAAGTCTTGAAGTTAAGAATAATCATAAGAATATATTTAGGGAACATTGAAAAGACACATTTATCTGCACAAAGTATTCATAGTTTTCAGCAATGAGGAATAAAGTTTGAAAAAGATTCGGGTTTGCTTATGAATAGTCAGGGTAAGGAATTTTAACTTTGTCCCGCAGAGAGTAGTTATATTTTTGAGACTGTGAGTGACATAATGGAATAAGAGTTTGAGTAAGACTAATCTGGCAAGTAGTGTATAGGACAACTTGGAGAGGGAGAAGCCTGAAGAAAGGGAGACCATCTGGGAAGCCATTTCAGTGATCCAGATTTTGGTAATAAATTCCTGGAGTTGGGTGTCAGCAGTGAAAAGAATGGATTGTTCCAAGAGACGCTAGAAAAGATCTGTTAGCATGAATGTTGCTGGGTTAGCCATGTCGGTTGAAAGATAGGGACGTGTCAGAGAGGATGAGGATGTGATTCTTGGGTAATTAGGAAAATGATACAGAGAGAAAAATGGATAGAAAAATTGCACTGTTACAGTAATTTTCAGCTTGAAAGATTAAAAAAACAAAAACAAAACAAAAGAAACGTTTTGGATGTGTTGAGATTGAGGTCATGACAGGACCTCTGAAGAGACATGCCAGTTTCGCCCTCTAGGGATGGGGCTAGATCAGAAGGGCAGGGACTGGAGCTGCAGGTTTCAGGGTCATTCAGTATAAAGCGGTGCCTAAAGCAAAGCTGTCAGCATCCTGACCAGGTCCCCGAGGAGGAGCTGTCTCACCTCTTCTTTCACTGCATCCACAGCGGGCTCTCTGCTGGTTCTCCCATGGATCTCTGGGCTCCCTTCACCCGAGGGTCTTTGCGCTCAGGGTTCCTTCCACAGACAGCTCTGTTGTTCCGTCCCTCCTTCCAGTAAGAGGTACCCTTTAACTACTCTTCCTAAAATAGCACTGCCTCCTGTCACCCTCATGGCCCTGTCTAGTTTTTCTAAATAGCACCTAGTATGTTGTTACTGTCTGACCACCCCCATCTCCTCAATAAAATAAAATTTTTATGAAAAATAGGGACTTTGTTCACGCTGTATCCTCAGTGTCTGGGTTGGTGCCTGGCATATTGTGGGTGAATAATAAATGTTTGTTTAATGAATGCCTGAATTTACTAAGGGCAAAATTACCAAAAAGGCCTGAGCTTAAGCAGGCAACTCAATTTGGAGGAAGAGGCCCTAGGAAAGAAGACTAGTGGATGGTTAGAGAGTTGATAGTAATCCCAGGCAAATATCTGCCTGGGAAATCGAAGGGGAGTGTGAGTCAAAAGGTTGGAGCCAATAACTTCAAATGCAGCAGACACTTGAAAACAAGGGCAAGGAGAAGATGCCTGATGAGAAGGAGGTTTCAGAAGAGGGGTAGAATTCAGATCGGCTAACTGATTAAAGCAAATAAAGGCCACTCCAGTGGCAATAATTTTGAATATTTACTAATGAAAGGAAGGAGAGAGACGTGTAATTAAGGGGCAGGAAAGCAGGAGAGCAGGGCAGGTGCTTTAAAGATGGGCTTTGATGTTTGCATCTTGGGCTATGTGTGTATTTATTATTTTAGTCTCATATGCATTGATAAGCACCTTTAAAAATATGAGAAGAAATTGTCCCATTGATACATATATAAACTTGTGGGAAGTAAGTTGTGTATTAGAGTTGATATAAAATAAACATACTTCTCCAGCAGTGATACCTTTAAACCTCAGTGCCCAGTGAAGCATTCTTAAGTTTAACTTGAGTTAAATGAGTTTCATGAGCTAAAATTGCCTTTTTATAGATGATACTGTATATATAATTTTATTTTTTAAAAATAATTTTTTCACATTCAAATTAACTCTTTAAGTTTTCCTTAATTTTTACCATATTTGCATCATCCTTTTGTTAAAATATTTTAAAGAAAATATGCTAATGATATTTTAGCCTTGTATTCTTCAGTATTAATCTCTAAAAATAAGGGCATTTTCCTACATAATTATGTGCCATTGTTATACTTAATAAAGTTTAGAATTCTTTAATATCATGTAATACCTGATTCATTTTCAGATTTCCCCAGTTGCCCCTAAATTATCTTTTTCAGCTGGCTTATTTAAACCAGTATCATAAGGACCACACATTTCATTTAGTAGTTATGTCCCTTAAGCCTCTTTTAGTTGTGAACAGTTCCATGCTCTACCTGTCTACCCCCACTACTCCCCCATGCCTCTTTGGTAATTCACTTATTAAAAAGACCAAGACAATTGCCCTGAAGAAAGTCACCTCTTCTAAATTATTTCTGTGAGGTGTCATTTGATTTGTTCCTCTACCCCTGTATTTCTGTAAAATGTAAGTTAGAGACTCCATGAGATTCAGGTTTGTTTTAGTTTGCTAAAGGCTGCCAATGCAATGCAAAAATACCAGAACTGTGTTGGCTTATATTGTGGGGATTTGTTAGGGAAAAACTTACATTTCCAAGGCTGTGAAAATATCCAAATCAAGGCATTATCAGAGATGCTTTCTCATCAGAGGTCAGCTGCTGGACGGACCCTGGACTCCTGCCACGTGGCAAGGCAAAATAGTAACTCTCCGTCTGGGTCTCTACCTTCTCCTCCAGGCCACATTTGCTTGGAGCTCAGCTGTGGGCAGTCTAGCACGTGGCAGGGCTCCTCTCTTCACCTTTGAGTGGCTCTGTGGAACTAGCTTCTCTCTCAGCCTTTCAGGTATTCTTTGTCATTCTGCAATTTCAGGCAATCCTGGAGTCCTCTCTCATACGGCAGGGTAAAAATAGCAGCTCGCTTTCTCTCTTTCTGCTTTCGGTTCTCAGTTTATCTAAGACCCCAGCAAGAAGGTGGGGACCCCAACCTGGGTGATGCCTCACTGATGTAGTCCAATCAGAGACCCTAAAGTGATCTGATCAAATGGTCTAATCAAAAGGTCCCTTGACTGACTCTAATGCAATCAAAGGGCCCCACACCCACAGAAATGGATTAGTTCAAGAACATGATCTTTTCTTGGATTCACAAAATTTCAAATCTGTCACAAGTTTCAGTATTCCTGCCAAGACCATTTCATTATGATTGTATGTACTTCATATTGCTTCATGTCAGGAGGTACTGAGTGTTTGGTTAAGCAACTATCAGTGATGCTAGGTTATGGTGCTGACAGCTTAGGTTTTCATCCTTGAGACTGGCAGGTAATCTGGCTTGGCATCTTGATTCCATGCAGATATTCAGTTCTTCATCGTTTTTTTTTTCCTAATGATTTTAGCACCTGTTGATGATTCTTGCATGAATTATTTTGTTGAATGTAGATTTTCTTTCAACTGTTATTTTAAATGTGGTTTCAGTTAGCCAAGGCACAAATCCATTATTGAATTTGGCTAGTGTTAGTCATTTATTCTTTTGCTTTTTTTTTATTTGACAGCAACTCTGTTTAGACACAGTATTGGACAATTGAATAGTATGGTCATTACCCTCAGAAAATTTGCAATCAAATGTACATTCTTGTTAGACTATTTTGGAATTTTGTTTTTGAATCAGCTTCATATGCGTCAAATACAAATTAGTTGTTCGTATTTAATTAAAGGAAATATAGTGCTCACAATTATTTTTCTGATTTTTAACATGGTACTCAAGTGAGCAAAGCAGTTATGTAATACAATCCATATATTATGTGGACTCATTTTTATTATTAAAAAACGCTTAGAGAATATCTGAAATAGTATACATACATCAGAATATTAGCGGTGGCTTTACCTGGTAGGTTTATGGGTGTTTTTTCATTTTCATTTTGAATATACTTCAGAAATTTTCTACATTAAGCATGGATGATTTGTACAATAAAAGTAAATAAAGGTCAACTTGCCTGATGATACATTTTTGAGTCCACTAGATGTTTGTATGCAGCTTTTAGCTCTCTCTGTTAGTCAGTGCCTTATGTCATTTTCATATCTTCGTTGTTGTCCTACAGTGACCACAGTGTATTTGTACGTGAAATTTCAAGTGTGCAGAGGGTGTGCGGTGAAAAATTGTTATTGAAGACTGTTTAGGTGTGTGTTTGTTTAATTAGAGGCAGGATTTGGTGAGTAGACAAGGTGGAGAAATTATTGATGGGGAAATTGTTGGGTCTGAAAATTTACTTTTGGTAAATAGTGGTTATCTATGGTGACCATATTCATTAAAGAAAAATGTATTAGGAGAAATTCACATTAACATGTCATGATTTCAAGTTCAATTTAATTCCACAAATAGTAACCTGTGCTAACACCCATGTAACATCTATGATAACTAAAATGTTAGAATTTAGACCTTGGATCATAGCGTCATAAACATATTCTAGAGTGGAATAAAATGTTAATAACACAATGAGTGCTCCCCTAATTTATATAATTCCTTATATTATTAAATAAACTGCAAGAACTTCCTTGTTTTCCCTCCTGTTTGCTTACCTGGAGAAAGATGTGTTGACCCTTGGGTAATAGATAGTGGTTCAGACACAAATAACCTGAAAAGTGGGGCTGGATGCCTGCAAGCTTAGGGAACAGTTTTTTACCGTAAGCAGTTGGACATTTTTATCATCACTGATTTGATGGGTTTGCATCCCTCCCACCCCTCCATTGCACGAGAAAGCAAGTTGGGAACCCGCCCTTCCAACACTGTTACAGGTGAAAATCATCCTGGATTTCTTTGAAGGAGGGTCACAGATGGCAGGAGGGCCAACACAGGGAAGGTTTGGGGAAAGTGTAGGAGAAATGCAGTCCTGTTGTGTTCACAGGTGTAATGGTTTGAGTTTGAATTAATTATGAATTCCAAAAATATAAATTAGATTATGTTTGTAAGCTCATCTGTTCATCTGGGCATGATTAAGTTATGAGTAGGGCGTTAATTGCCACGTCAGTGAGACGTTGAGCCCCACCCCT
>PVKH010007135.1:0-20475 GCA_004027955.1 Chaetophractus vellerosus | reverse complement strand
TTCAGATTTTTTCTGTTTGGGATGCATTGTCCTTCTTGGATATTGATATTTATGTCCTTCATTAGGGTTGGGAAGCTTTTGGTCATTATTTCTTCAAATATCCTTTTCCATTCTCTTCTCCTTCTGGGATACCGATAATGCATATATTTGTGTGTTTCATGTTGTCTTTCAATTCCCTGTGACCCTGTTCCATTTTTTCCATTGTCTTCTCTTTCTGTTCTCCTGTTTTTCAAGTACAGATGTTCTGTCTTTGAAAACCACTAATTCTGTCTCCAAGCAATTCAAACTTGCTCTTATGAGCCTCTAATATATGTATTAGAGGTACCAGGGGCTGAGATTGAACCTGGAACCAAGATTGAACCTGGAACCTCAAGTGTGGGAAGCCAGCACTCAACCATTGAGCCATATCAGCTCCCCTGAGTTGGTTTGTTTTTGTTTGTTTGTTTTGCTTGTGTGTGTGTTTCTTTCTTTCCTTCTTTCTTTTTTAAGGAGGCACCAGGAACTGAACCTGGGACCTCCCATGTGGAAAGCAGGTGCTCAACTGCTTGAGCCATATCCGCTCCCCTTCTAATGTGTTTATGTGTTTTTTGTTGTTGTTGTTACATATCCCCCCCCCCTTTCTGCTTGCTCTTGCTGTGTTCATTTCTCTGCGTTCTTCTGTGTCTGCTCTGTCTCCCCCCGTTGCAGGGATATGCCGAGTCAGGTCACTGTGCAGGCGGCTCTGCTCCGTTCGTGGGTGGGTCTGCTTCCATTCACGGGCAGCTCTGCTTCTGTTCACGGGTGGATCTGCTCCATTTGCGGGTGACTTGCCCTGTCCGTGGTGGCTTTGCCCTGCCCATGGCAGCTTTTTTTTGCCCTGCATCATGGCGGGTCTGCCCCACTCATGGCGGCTTGCCCTTCTCAAGGCAGTCTGCCCACTTTGGAGAGGTCCCCGGGAACCACTGGGCTACAGCTGCCCCCCACCCCCCTCCAATGTGTTTTTAATCTCATCCATCATGTCTTTCATTCCCATAGGGTCTGTTACTTTTCTTTGCAGGCTTTCAAATTGTTGTTTATGCTCACCCAGTGTCTTTTTAATACCCTTTTTCTCTTTAGTCATATTTTCTTCCAATTCTTTAAATTGATTTAGGAGAGTTGTGTGATTATCTTTGATTCATGTCTTAAATCCTGTATCTCTTCATGATACTTGGCTTGATCCTTTGACTTGCCCATCTCTTCTTCTTTCCTCGTGTTGCTTGTAATTTTTTGCTGATGTCTAGGCACCTGAATACTTTGGCAAATTTACTCTGATGGCCAATCTCTCTCTCTTTTGCCTATTTTTTTTCACAGCTCTTCTTTGGTATTTGATTCAATTTATTCTAGGTGTTTAAAATTGCCCAACTTAAGTTATCAAAATAGTGCCAGGGATGCAGTAATGAGGCACAGATTTTCAGAGAAAGCCAGAGGTAGTTTTTGTCCCTTCAATTTCCAGATTGGCCAGCAGATGGTGCTTGTTTTGGTGCACCTTTCCACAAAGAGGAAATCTCTGTTTTCCTGTGTTTTGTTCTGTCCAGAGCCAAGATTCAAAGCAGCCTCTGCTCACTGAATTCACTGAAGAAAAGCTCCCCGACCACCTCTCCCTTCTCCCTTATAAAAGCTGACAAGGAGGAAGGTGTATGTTCCCCTCTCAGTCAGCTGCAGTGAGCTGGTTTTACTCCAGCTTAATATCTTAGGGGTGGGGAAGAGAACCCCTCCTGGCCACCACCAGGGTTTGGTAACTCATGTTTGTTGTTTTGGTTCTTCATCTCTCTGTCCTTTACCCTCCTGGGAGTTGTGAAGCACTGCCCTGGTCTGCTGACCCCCAAAGGATGTCCCTCAGACAACTTTTGACTCTTTCTCCATTGTTTTTTGAGAGACACTTGTCCCTTGACTGTCCTCTTGCCTTAATAGTTTCTTACCCCAAAGATCCAAAACATACCTAAACAGTATGCTTAATAAGCAAGAGTAGGTCATTGAAACTTAGAGAGGACTTCCAGGTTTAGATCAACAGCTGAGCACACTTGTTGAGAGTCTTAGTTAAGGAAGCATTTATATATTCAAAATCCTTAATGAGTTTCCTCACTTAAGCAGAGAAGGTGCAATCAAGATATAATTCCCCTGTGAAAAGTGGGAGATTGTTGAACAGTATTAAAAGTTGAACAGCTGGCCACTGTTTATGAAAACCGCTGGGCTCTTATCCATAAGACAGGAAAGAGACACAAAAGCCAAAGTCTCCTTCTTTCAAGATACAGCTGGAAGAATTTCAGAGTTCAGGGTAACTTTTTGAACCTAGGGTAGATATACCTTTTTTTCATCTTGCAGGGATATCAAAAAGAAAAGTAAGAAAATATCTGGGGAGTTAAAGAATTTTTATTGATTCTACAATTTACAGTGTGTATTCTACCAAACACATGTATCACTTTGGAAAATAAACATTTTGCTAACTTTTTCCAGAAATAAAATCGGTTGAATAATGCAGGCATTATATAAAAATATGAGGAAGTTATGATAATTAATGTAAAATGTGGAAACAGTATAAAACAAGCAGTAAAGCTAAGGAATTCACTTACCATGTCCTTATCTCATAAATAATTTTCCTTCCATTAGGCACTTGTATTCTGGAAGTATCAAAATGACTCCATTTTAACATGTGACATGAACCTTGCAAAAAATAAAATACCTGTTTCCCAACAAACAAATATGAACTTTGGTCAGTCATTCCCATACATAAGTGTTATATTTGCTGCTTCAATTTCTCTTTTGAATACTACTAATTTCTGATAAAAGCACCATTATTTTAGGCAAGGGAATATGAACTTTTAATTAAAGTATCCCTTGTACATGGAAAAATGAATATGCATTTATAAGTTTTGCGATGAAAATAAAACTCTGTGGATTTGGTTCATTTTTCCAAGTAAGTTAAATTTAAACTCAAAAGAAAAATATCAAATTGAAATGCAACATGAGGTTTAAGCCATGGTTTTAAAACTTGCACGCATATCATCTGTGTAGTTTTCCAAAGAAATTAGATAAATTTAGTTGCTACTTCATTTTATTCTCTTCATAAGCTGCTGGTGAAATATGCAGCAGGGTTTGCCATTTGACTTTAAAAATAGCAGTATAGTTGTTGTTTATTTCCTTTTTAACTTTTTTTTCATTATTTGAGAAATGTAAAGCTTTAGCAGCCTGTGTCTGCTTTCATTGAATCAAGGTCCGGTAAAACAAAACAAAACAAAACAAAACAAAACAAAACTTTGAGAACTGCCTTAAAGTCAGCAACAACAGGTTCAGGTATGTGCCAGTCTATACATAGGTTTCATTTTTATTCCTTTCAAATGTTTGTACTCTTCCCATATCCAAAGCTTTCATTGCCATTCTGCCGCTCCATGGTTTGGCTACAAAGGCCACACCATCTAGCTAAAGAGATGTATGATCTTGGTTTGAAACAGAATTTGGCTCTCCTTGGAAGTCACAGATAAACAAGATGTTTGCATTCTCTGCAGTTCCTGATAAAATCCCCAAGTCTCTCACTTAACATTTTTAAAAATCACAATGAACAGTCCCTCTGCAGGAGGATGTAGATTCCTTTATCTTTCCAAGCTAATGCTTCTAAACAATGTCAATCCTAGCTCACCCTTGAGATAAATGCCTCTAATTTTCTTTATATATATCAAATGTAAATTAAAGTTCAATGTGATCTGCTGATAACTCCTACTTCCACAACAACTGCTGAGCTTTTACCAGGGAATACGTCCTAGATATAAGCCCCAAATGGCATAAAACACACTGTTGTTTCTTAAAACATTGCCATTGTACAAATATGCTAGAACCTTCTCTTTTTGAAAAATTTTAAACAAAATAAAACAAAAGCTGCCTCCTCCACCCCACAACCACACTATTTGTTTTGATGTCTTTGGTTGTGACCCAAATCTGTTTTCTTATACTTTTGTCAATAATGTCATGGCTCAGCCTGTTAAAATGTCATGTTTTCATAGTCAGAGACTTGTTTTCTATTGAGTGGACATACAGTTAAGGAAGGGCCTTGGCAAGACCACATGAAATAAAAAACACAAGCAGGCCCGGAGGCATGTAACCTCAAATTAGAAGATAGCTATGAAAAGAAAACAGTAGTAGAAAAAAATGAAAATTTTCTGTATATTATGAAATATAAAAAGTAGTAAAATGCTTACTTTGTGCCTATGTTAAGTAGTCAATTGTTGGAAAATGTATTCTTGGAGTTGTAAAGGGCCTTCCATAAAGCACAAGACTTATGAGCTGTAGGTAATTGGCTTATCTAGAAAAGGTATAAATTTTATCTTCCAGTTTGGGATGGCATCAAAAAATCAAAGCGAAAGTTCATTGGAAAGCAATTTTCCAGTTATATTATTAGAAATCTCCTAAGAAGTTAACCAATAAATATAAAGATTTAGAATTTCCTTTGAGTAAAAAAAAAATTGCTCTGTGTTATAGATACATATCATTCTTTCTCACTATACCAAGGATTCCTTGAATCAAAATGCAATGAATCTTGGTTTCCTAAATACCTAGTATACGTTCAAATATAAAATGAATACTTCTCGTTGAGCCAGTTCACCAAAAAGCTGAACTGACACCCAGGATGGGGCTGGGAGGTGAATAGGATTCCAGTGGGAGTAAGGGTAGTAGAAGCCTGATATGATAGAAAGCAGCAGTGCTGCTTTGGGAAATCCAGGAGAAGCTGAGAGGCTGTGGGCAATGCTGAGATCTAGATAGTGTCAAAAGTATGATGGAAATGGCTCTGCCAAGAAGCAAAGAGCATCTTCCAGAAAGAAAGTGGAGCAATGGGTTGTAATGTCCCATATGCTTGCTTTAAGTGTTTGCTTAATAGATTAGCTGGGGTATCACCATGTTACACGTTAGAGAGCCTCATCATCTTGTCTTTTCTTTTTGTCTTGGATCAGCCCTCACTGGACCACCCTCAAGGTAATTGGTCTTTCTGATACCATAACATTCCTGTTCTGAGCCATTGTTGACAAGGCCAATGAAGAAGTAGCAATAACAGTCAACAGAATGAAATTCCACCGTGTAGACATAATTTAGGCTCTTTCTAACATGTGACATGAATTTTTGTTGGAAATAGTTGGTAAATTGAACATGAAACATCTTCCTTTCAAAATTATAAGCAACATATTTCTTTAATCCTCACATATTCTGTGTAGGTTAGGTGATATTTCTCAGAAATATTTTGAAGATGGAATGTCCAATATGACTTTGAATTACTAGCTGTGATAAAGAAAAGAAATAGCTTCAATGATTCCCAAACAGAAAATAATTCCCAAAAGACATTTTTCAGCTTCTTGCTATATGGTAGTTTAGGAAACTAATAATTGACATATGCATCAATTATTATCATCAAGTTTGAAACCTGTTGATTTGTATAATAACCACTAAGAGATTAAAAATATAATACACATACCATTCAACAAAGTAAATGGTATATTAAATTTTTATAAACATTATTCTTTAACTTATTATTGGAAATGAATTTTATGAATTGTATGTGCTTTACTTTGCTTTTTAAACAAAAGGTGTTACCTCCAACTGTATTTAAGTGGCAGACCAGTTTTTTTTTGCTTTACCTGAAAGAAATCCTCTACTGGATTAAAGACAATTTTAATGCATTAGAATAGGCATAGGTCTCAAACTAATTTTCATCTAATTTTTATTTTTGTACCTGACTCCTACTTTCTACCATTTTATCCTTCCTCCCAACTTAGACTTGTTTTTCTGACATTACATGCTGTATATGAATTTGAGTTTTGCATTCTTAAGTAAGAACAATACCTCTGTTTAGCTCCAGCTGAATAATTTGGGATAGCACTCAATAACCAATTTAGCAAGATTAATTTCAATCTGGCACTGGAGAGAGTTCTACCCTGTAGCAGGAAGTGTTATTTTTGGAACAATGTTCAACACCCTTTACCATTTTACTGTCTCCTGACAGAAATTAATAGTGAAGGCCTTATAGAGCAATTTATCAACAACCTTTTGAATTCACACTTTTACGAACCATGTGTCCTCAGCGGAGGGAATATGTTGCCTGTGTTTTGGTATCAAAATGTCAGTGGAAGGCAGTTTCTGACCAGGTTAAGCTCTTGGGAGTAACTGATCTCCGTGTCTTGGACTTTGGTTAGACTCCTTGAGGCCTAGTCTTGAAAGAAGCTGAAAGGACCTGGAGCAGGGCTCTGAGTAATCACACAAGATATGTAAACACAGATGCAGCAGGCAGAGGCCAGCAGCCCAGCAAAAAGCCTGGGCCAAAGTCAGAGCAATTAGCACATTGTGAAACAAAATGCCCATGCAGGCCTCAGAAAATAAACAAGTATTGTATGTGTGTTTAAAAGAAAGCTTCAAAGTAGGCTTAAAATTTTAGAAAAGTCCATGAAAATGGGAAGGAGAATGCATGTTCTATTTATTGCTTTTGTAATAAAAGATGAATAAAATAGTTATAACTCTATATAGGTCGGTGTAGTATACCTTTAACATGAAACTGGAAGGCCCATTTAAACTAATTCACTTTCAGCTTCAACTAAACATGGTAAAGTTTTTTTACCAGAAAAAACTTTAGAAATGATATTAAAACCAATTACCATAATTCATTATGGGACAAACTGATTTGCCCCATCCCACTGTCTACTATCATAAAGTCATATTTTTTCATAATAGAAACAAATTAATATTAGGTAACATATGTATAGAAATGCTTCCTTAATCAACTTCTTCCAAACTCCTGCTAGTATTGCTATTTTGACCTTCTCCCATGAATCAGTAACGTTCTTAATGACATCTTTTCAGAAAGTTTGCAATTTACTTTGCCCAGATACATCAGAGGAGTCATTTTTAGTCAAATGTTTCAAATACCCATTTCAATTCCTGATGAAATCACTACACTGAGGATAAAAGTATATTCTTCCTTTACATATATAATACCACATGGGAAAAAAGGAAGACGCTAACTCATGATGAAATACGGAATAACTGAACTGAGATATAAATGGTGTATGATTTAGAGGAGATAAATCCTGGGCGTCATTAACTGAGTCAATATATGTAACAAATGGAAAATGGAACACTGTAAGAATTTTGACATATATGGGCATACTTCATTTTATTGCATTTCACTGCACTGCACTTCACAGATATTTTTTAAAAATTAAAGATTTGTGGCAAACTTGAAAAAAAATGTTTCCCTAAAAACATGCATGAGGTTAAAGTATATATATAATATTTACTCTTTAAAAATAATTAGTCAGAATCTAACCTCTCTGGGTTTTTATGTTGAAAAAGGCAAATAAAGTTAACATATGTTTCTTTGTATGTATAAGTCATTTGTGGGATGGGGAAAGAGAGAAGCTTTTAGCAGCATTTTTCAGTGGTAAATAAATAAAATCCCTTTTCTTAAAAAGCCTTGAAAATGATAAAGTTGTAATTTACAAAAGGTGATTTAAATACTTCTCTATTTACTAATCTTAATAAAATGGCATATATTCAAAGGGGTCCTCATATGTTAGTGTAGCTATGAATATGTGAGTTTTAAAAAATCTAGAACTGTAAAAAGAAGGAAGGAGGGAAGGAAGGAAGGGAGAGAAGGAGGGAGGGAGAGAGGGAGAGAAGGAGGGAGGAAAGAGAGGGGTAAAAACAACCAAAAGTGATGTTCTAGAGGAACTCTTAAAGGGCATTTTCCAGCAGCAGCTTTATTTCCAGCCATTTATCTTATGCCACTTCCTTTCTTTGAATGTGACTTCTGATTCTACTTTGTCTGAGGAATAACAGCAAGCTGACTAAGGGCCTAAAGAATTTTTAAAAATAACAATAATAAGTCTGCAGTCTTGACAAAGAAAAATATTCTTTCTAATTCTGTCATGTGATTTCTAGGATCAGAATTTATGGAGGCCTGAACTTCCTGGCACTACCTGACATAACTAGCATTATTTGATCTTTCTAACCACAGCACCTGAAAGCTGAAAAGAATCAGTTAGGTAGAATTCACATATATTTTTTTCCTTCAATGAAATTCATTGTATGGTAGCATATGTTTAAGGGGACGTGTGAGTTTTATTGCAGGTCAGGAAGAATGGAACTCTAACCTGTGATTCACAAAGAAAAGAGCACAGCAAGACCAGGGCAAGTCTGTTGGGTTGGAGGTTGGAAGGTTACGGTATGTAAACCACATGCTAGCCTGATATGTGTGTAACAATAGGCTAATAAAAATGAAAGCACTCATGGCTAGGACATAGTCTTTGTTTTAGGGCCCTTAATGCTTTATTTAGAAGTTGGTCTGATTCTTACAAGGCAAGAATGATTCTGAGAATGGACATGATCTGTTTTGAAGTGTATAAACCATTTGTGAACTCCAGGGGAATATTAAATATCTTTTCCTTGCCAAGAAGTTAATCAGTCAAGCACAGATCCTTATTCAACACAATTTATTGAACACCTGCCATATTAGAAGTACTGTAGCAAGCCAGGTGGTGGACTGAAATGGCAATGCTGCCCTCAGGGTGCTTATAATCAGAAGAAAATAAAGAGGATGGCAACCAACATTTACATGGGTCTTCAGCTTACAAGGATATTTTTCATCTATTGACAGAGGATGGTTGAAGCCTGATAACTGACATGCAACAACAGACAAAACAGATGTGCATATAGGATCAGGTTTGGTATTTGTGTGTGCACGTGTCTAAGCATGTGAACATGTTGAAGGGGACCATTTATTTTTAGTCTGAAATAGCTTAGGGAAGAAGTGAACGTGAAACAAATTTCTGAAGGAACAGTAGGAAACAGGCAAGAGGCTTTGTAACTATGGAACAAAATACTGAGTGATGTGTGTTTGGAAAATGTAAACTGTGTCAAACTGAATAATCAAGTAAGTGCCTGTTAGCTTCCCAATTCAGAGCATTAGCTTGATTTTAAAACTAATTGGGATGGTTATTCATAGAAAAATTACATTTAGGAACATCCATAAATCCATATTACCATCTCACCTTCAGAAAAAAGATATACCTTTCTTATATTACCCCACTTTTGCCAAATTAGAATGACTCTGTAGTAAATCTGAGGCATTTTAAAAAACCTGTTTTAAAACTAATTTTACACTGAGAAGGTCTACAAAGTTGTGAATAGAGTCATTTTTTTTGTTTGTTTTTGTGATTTTTTTTTTTTATGAGATACCAGGGCCAGGGATTGAGTCTAAGACCTTGTATGAAGGAAGCCAGCACTCAGCCACTGAACCACAGTGGATCCCCTGACTTGATTTTTTCTTTTGTTTACTTGTTGTTTGTTTTGTTTTTGTTTTTAGGAGGCATCGGGTACCAAACCTGGGACCTCTCATGTTGGAAGCAGTTGTTCAGCCACTTGAGCCACATCTGCACCCCAGAATAATTTTAAACAAAGTGTTCAGTGATTCCCTTTGACCAGTCAAATGAACATTTTAATGCAATCTCGGTCTACCAGTTTGATTCGTCTTTCTTTTCAAAACAGAATGTCAAGAAGTTCCAGTCTCTCTCTCTTTCTTTTTTAGAGTTGAATATGCAAAACAAAAAACAAGAAAAAAAAATAATGAGTGGTTATAACTTGACACATTGTTTTAACTAGCTTTATTCTTATAGTCTTTTAGGTCTAAGGATTTTGTTTCTTTTGAATATATATTTATGATTGTGACATACAAATAACTAAGTGAAAGTGTTTGCATGATCAGTCCTTTGGAGTACCAGCTTTAAATCCAGTCCATCCAAGATTTGAAATTCAGCATCACTTGTTACTAGTTCTGGACCCTGGCAGAGTTAACCTACCCTCTATAGTTGCTATTTTAAATGAGATTTCATATGGAAAGCAGCCTACAGAGAGCAAACACCCCAAATGACTCATCCTTTTCTTTCTATTTTCTTCTTGAATTTAGTTACAGTCTAAGCCCAAGTACAAATAGACTCCAGTCTAAAATAACCAACAATAATAAAAACAAAAGCTTGCATTCACTCAGCACTTTACAGTTTACATTTTTAAATAAATGTAAAGGTTTATTATTTTAATCAGGGTGAATAGAGCAACTATTACTATGGCACTTACACAGATTATTCCAAAATTCAAAAAGGTTTTCATGAGATGCAGATCACAAACTTAATGAATGTTATAGTTAGTTGGAAGTTCAGATGTCATCACACTAAGAGGAGGGCTCCCTACCATTCTATACTGCTGTCAACAGAGGGATGGGATTAGGGAGAGCAAGAGGAGTAGATGAAGGGCACATTCTTGCTAGAAGATAAGGTAGAGTGGCAGAACAAGCCAATGCTAATTTTTACCTGTCAAGAAAAAAGAAAAGGTTTTCAACATCTGCTTTTTTTTTTTTTTTAAATGCAGGTGCTTGAGATAGAATTAGGAACAGAATCATATTTAAGCAAACAAATATCAAGAACTAGGGGCTTAAGGAATGATTGGATTTAATTTTGGTAGAAAATAGCAAAATAATGGGTTTGTATGTCTTTTCAGAAGGGGTAGAACAGATCTTCTCTCTACATTAATCCAGAAGGTTTTAATTCTTTTTGTTCTCAGAGCATACTTTCTATTTTTTTTTTTTTTTGGTCTATTTGTTGAATTAATGATATCTTCAAATTTTTCAAATTTAACAGACATGAATGGATAAAGAAAGAAGTTTCCTTCTGAGGTCTGTCATCTCAAACAGAGTTAACTTTACATTCCTGTATCAGGCAGGGTTCTACCAAAAAAGCAGAACTAGTAGGACATTATATATATATATATATATGTTATCCTATAGCCAGAGAAATAAAGATATAGATAGATAGATAGATAGATAGTTAGATAGATAGATAGATAGATAGATAGATAGATAGATAGATAGATAGATAGATAGATAGATAGATAGATAGATAGATGATAGATAGATGAGAGATGAGAGATGAGAGAGAGGGAACAAGGAATGGGTTTATGTGATTGTGGGGACTAGCTAAGCAAGTCCAAATTCACTCTTCACGAAGGAAAGACCACGGGCAGGCTCAAACACACGGGCACAGGCTTCAGCTGCCATCTGTAGGCAGTCAGGAAAGGAAGATCACAAGCAAGTTGAAAATCCACAGACACATGCCGAACTGTCTTCCATGAGCGATTATTTTTCTGCCTTAGGGAAATCTCAGGGATGCTTTCTTGGTCTTCCAATGGGTTCAGTGAGGCCCACCCAGATTATCCAGGATAATCTCCCTTACTTAAAGTCAACTGATTAAGAGCTTTAATGACATCTGCAAAATACTGTCCCTGCAATACCTAGATTAGTGCTTGATTGCATAACTGGGGATTGTAGCCTAGCTAAGATGACATATCAGTAAATTCATCACACTTCCCTAGAAGCAAATACTGTTATCAGCGTCTTGAATAGTTTCTTGTGTCAAACTTTAAAAAGTCTTGGCCATTCGGAAATGATAAAAAATGCCCACTTTACTTCTCCCAGTATTTAAATGGCTTAATTTTTTCACATTCAAATCTTTGATCCATCTGGAATTTATTTTTGTATAAGTTGTGAGGTATGTAACCAACTTAATTTTTTTTCTAAATGGCTTTCCAGTTTTCCCAATACAATTTCTTGAAAAATCTATATTTTTCTTTACTGATAAAATTGTGAGCTTTTTTTTTAAAAAAAGATTAATTTAATTTATTTATTTCTCCCTCCCCCTTATGGTTTGCACTTGTTGTGTTTGTTCATTGTGTACTTGTCTTCCTTTTTAAAAGAGGTACCAGGAACCGAACCTGGGACCTCCCATTTGGGAGGGAGGTTCCTAATCACTTGAACCATCTCCACACCCTGCTTTTTTGTGTCTCATGTTTTCCTCCTTGTGTCTCATGTTGCTTCAGTTCGCTGTCTTGTTCATCTTCTTTAGGAGGCACCAGGAACCAAACCTGGGATCTCCCATGTGGTACGTGGGAGCTCAATCCCTTAAGCAACATCTGCATCCTGAATTGTGAACTTTAAGATCCTAGTGTAAAAAATATATTTGGGTTAATTTCTGAAAATTCTGTTCCAATTATTTGTTTATTTCTTCATGCACTAATATCTCACTCTTCTAATTAGTGTTGCTGTACAATATATTTTAAAATATGGTAGGACTGAGATGTCCATCATTTGTTTTATTTAAAATTTTTATTTTTATTCTTACATTTGAATGGTAAAATCAGTTTTTAAAAACCCTTACTGAAAAAAAAACAAAGAACAAAAAACAAAAATCAAACAACAACAAAAATCTTACTGATATATTATGGGAAGAGTATTAAATTTAATCCTTAGGGGCAGGTAAAACCATTAAAATTCTTAATTTTTGATTTTTGGAAAATGTTATGTTGTTCTATATATTCAAATCTCTTTTCTATCATTCAGTAGTATTTTAAAGTTTGCATCATATAGCTCTTGCCCATTTCTGTCAAGTTTATCACTATTGTTAAAAAAATTTTGTTTCAGAAATTTACTCTTATATATTTGCTCTTTGCCATTGTACCATATAGTCTGTTTTATATCTATGTGTAAGATATTGATTTTAGATTTTCATGCTAATTTACTGAATTCTTTAAACTTTCAGTTAATTATTTTAGATTTTCAATGTATGCAATCATGTCATCTACAGATAATTTTCTCTTTCTCATTTTTATTAGATACTTCCCTTGTCTAACTATGTAGGCTACTTCTTATATAATGTTAAATAATTCTGGGGCTAGTAAACATCTCAGTCTCAATTTTGACTTACTGAGAATCCTCTTAGTATTTTTGCATTAAGCATATATACATAAGCATATACACATGTCTATACATACATATACTGACATACATACATTCATATGTACTTAATTAGTAAATATTCACATATGCTTATTAGGAGATTTTAGTTATAAGGACGAATTCTTTATTTTATCAATGCCTTCCCAGAATTTTCATAATTTTATGATTTTTCTCTTTTGATCTACTTATAATATTGAATTATATTAATGGATTTTCTAATATTGAACCTTTCTTGTTTTGATGAAATAAATATCTTTGTCACATTGTAATTTTTAAAAATATTATGTTGCAGTTGTTTGCTGTAATGTATCCTTAAATTTTTGGCAGCAGTATTCATAAGACAATCACAATTGTCTGTGATTTTGTTGTACCTTTTTGTTCTCTTTGTCAGATTTTGGTGTTAATGTAATTCCACCTTAATTTAAAAGTAAGCTCTTCTTCTTTTTTGTGTTTTCCTATATATTTTTTTCAATAACATAACCAGTACAATGACATTGTCTTCCCTTTTGGAGCAAATTTAATGTTTTATTTTCCTAAAATATTATCTGTTTCATTCAGATTTTCCAAGATTTTCAAATAAATTTGGGTAAGCAAAATAATCTCGGAATTCTTTAATTTCGTCTGTGCCTTAAATTATTTACTCATCAATTCTTATTTTATAAGATTGTGCTTTCTCTCTTTCTTCTACTATGTTCACTTTAAAAATATTAATTCTGATAAGATTCATATTTAAAAGTGTGGTGCAAAATGTGGTTTATCTACTTATCGCTCTGTAATCTTAAACAAATATCTCTAACTTCCTCATTTTCCTCATCTGTAGAATGGGATAATATATTACTTTATCGGATGACTTTTAAGATTAATAAACAATACGTTCTTTATACAGTGTAGGCTACAATTATTCTTATTTTCTTTATTATTATCTATTTTTCTCGAGGGAAGCAGCAATTGGATTTATTTATTAGTTCTACTGCTTCCTGTTTTCAAATATAATTCTCTCTTTCCTTTGGGTTATTTTAGTACTCTTTCATTGATACCAAGATTTTTGGTGTAATTTATCAATTCAGCCCTTCATTTAACTGTCTTCTTAGTGGGTTTTATGAAAAGGACTCAATAGACATAGTATTCTAGTTTACTTAACATTCAGAAATATTTGTATGTGGTTTTAATTTGAAGAACAGCTTGGAGGGTAAAAATTTCTTGGATTGTGATTTCTCTGTAGGCATTGCTGCACAGTTTACTAAACTCTAAAGTTTGTTTCTTTGGATAGTCCTGAGACCTTCTTAATGATGTTCCCCTTGTAAATGACTTCATAATATTTTTTGCTTGAATTCTCTATGAATTCTATATTCACCTTTAAAAATCAAGAATGTTGTTTCTTGGTGTGGTCCGTTTTGTGCCAATTTTTTCTTGACAACACAGTGTGATGTTATAATCTGTAAATTCAAGTCATCTTTTACATATTAAAATTTTAAAATTTATTTTTAAAATGTTTATTCTATTTCCTTTTTATTCAGGAATGCCGATTATGTCTATGCTGGATATCATTTGCATGCATTCAATATTTATCAGCTTCCGTCAAGTCTTTTTAACTCTTTGTTTCTTTTTCCATTTGCTGTATTTTTCTCATTCTTTCACTCTACATCTCGAATTATATTTTCAGCATTGTCAAACTAATTAGCAGAGGATCCCTGTTCCTCCAGGGATCCTACAGCTGCCAGCATACATGTTCTGTTCCTGTTGTTTCAAACAAGGGATTTTGACCATATGTCCCAGGATGTCTTTTCTCTCTTGGCAGAAATACATTCTGCCAGGCTTCTTTGAGAGCTGCAGCCTCTAGCAATCTCTCTGGCCTTCCTTCCATTTTACTATTGAGTTTCACTGCTTTTAGCAGCTTTTACATTTATTTTGTGACACAAAATTTCAGATGCCTCCTAGTTTCATTAAAGATGGTGGTATTTCTTTTTATCCTGTTGATCTAGATATTTAATTCCTGTGAAGAAGAGAGACATGTTCACTTTTTTCCTCCACTTTCAAACCAGCAATATTCGTCTGTGTTAAATATTCTAATAGCATTTTGGCCATACATTTTATATTAAAATATTTTATATTAAAATAAGTATCAAGTTAAAATTATTTCATGTGCTTTATGATCTTGGCATTAGATTGTGATTCTGGCTTCTTACTTGTAACAAGTTGTACCTCCTCTCTGAAATGGTTCATGTGACTCAATTTGCTAAATAATCTGAAGTATCTCACAACAATTGATTGTTTACTCAGCTTTAGACAAAATGTATTTACCATCTTGTTCAAAATTCCAGAGCTCACCAATCAGATGATTGCAATCCTAGGTTGTGATAGCACACTGATTGAGAAACAGTGAAAATTTTAAGGGCATCATCCACCAATTATTGATGCCAAATTATTGTATTAATTTTGTGGTTTAAGTGCAGTAGATGTTTATTTAGACAAAGCATATTATGAAGAACTAATTTCTTTTCCAGAGCATACGTTTTCATTAGGGAAGTTAATGTAGTCATTCTTCTGAATTTTAAAATAAGCAAAATATAGTATATCTAGACATACTGACTTTGGTTTTGTCCTTAAAATTACCAAGAAGATCCAACATGCACTGGCTCCTATGAACTCATTGACTCCATCTCCTATTTCTCTCACCCTCACTCATTCTCATACTGGCTTCGTGGCTGTTCCTTAAGCATGCCAAGCATATTCTAGACTCAGAAGCTTTGCACTTTCAGTTCTCTGTGGCTAAAATCCCTGTCCCGATACCCATGGGGCTTGCTTCTTCATGTCTTTCGAGCATCTGTTCAAATGTCATTTTCTCAGGGAAGTTTTTCTTCTGACTACCCTACTTCAAATAGCAACCTTACTCTTCCTCAGCTCCACCCTTACCTGCTGGCCCTGCCTGGTCCCTTCACTGTTTTCTTTTTCTCCACAGCTCTTTTCATTTTCTAATGAACTCCATCACTTATTTTGTCTATGGCATGTTCTTCTCCACTATAACATAAGCCTCATGGGAGGACGGTTTTATTCACTGCTATAACCCAGGTTCCGAGCATATGTCCTGGCATTTATTAGATGCTTAATAACATATTTGTTGATTGAATGAAAGGACTGTGTGTCCCATTTAGTCAATATCTGGTGTAGTGTGTTGAATACCAGGAATGTGGCCTTATTTGGAAATAGGGTCTTTACAGATATAATTATTTAAGGAGATGAAATCATCCTGGAATAGGGTGGGGCCTAAACCCAATGACTGGTGTGCTTATAAGACGAGAGTACAAAGAGAGAAACACTAAGCAGAAGGCCACGTAAAGAACAGAGATTGGAGTTAGTTGCCATAAGCCAAGGAATGTCAGGAGCCACCAGGAGCTGGAAGAGGGAAGGAAAACTCTCCTAGAGTCTTTGGAGGGAGCACAGACAGGCTGACAATTTGATTCAGACTTCTGGCCTTCAGAAAAGTAAGCAAAAAAATTCCTGTTGTTTTAAGTCTCCCCACTTTGTGGTACTTTGTTATGGCAGCCCTAGGAAACAAGAACGTCTATTTAATTACTGAATTTTAAAACCACTAGCCTACTTTTTATTCAAGACAGTAAGTTTTTTGAGGGCAGGGGCTATGTCTATACAGTGTATCATTTTAGACTCTATAATTTGCAAGTGAAAGACTGACAACCAAAAGTGGACTATGGCTCTAACCTATCTGAAAAGGTTTGGGTATTGCTCAAGTAGGATTTAAGTGTGTCACCAGGAGTCAGTGTCAGGCTTTGATTCCATTGTGTTGGCATCAGTCAGGCTGGTAACAGCAGCTCCTTAACCTAAATCCTGTCAGGTTTTAGTTTTCAAGTTTTAGAGAAGAATCAATTCCATTTCCCCAATAGCTCCAGCAATACCCAGCCTACAAAGTCCTGGAACTGAGACTTGTTAGTCTCTGATTGGTTCATCCATCAACTGACCACTATGGTCAGGTCCAAGAAATCTCTGATTGTCTTAAGACTAGGTACATGTCTAACTCTTGAACTCAGAAAGTGGGTGCCAGGACCACATAGTTTGAGAGTAGGGAAGGAAGTAGTTAAGCAGTGAGAAAGAGAATCTAGATACAGGAAATATAGCACTTAGGTGTTCCATAAATAATGATTTACCTATTACGGTCATTTTCTCTAACAATCATATAGAATATATTTCTGGGCCTAAAAATCACAGCTTGAAAATGCATAATTCTTTTTCATTGAGGTACCAGAGACACAAGGTTTAATTTTTTTTTTTTACCCTTTTACTCTTTGGAATTCTATTTTTTAAATTAATTTTGTTGCAGATAATTGCCTTTCCTCTCTT
Source organism: Chaetophractus vellerosus (assembly GCA_004027955.1). NCBI lineage: Eukaryota > Metazoa > Chordata > Mammalia > Cingulata > Chlamyphoridae > Chaetophractus > Chaetophractus vellerosus. The sequence goes on along the minus strand of PVKH010007135.1, from coordinate 3,290 downwards.
CCTCTGCTCAGTTGTGGAAAATGTCAGCTGCAGTCAAGGAATACTGTCTGGTATAGAGCTCTCTGGTTTAGTGGGCGGAAAATGTGAGGTCAGTCTAAATGGGGATCTTGTATGTCATGTCAGTATATTTGCCTTGTCTTGGAGATATTTGCTACTCATTTTAGAAACATAGTCAAAATAAAGGTTAGGCTTTCCTGGGTGCTGCCAGAGATATTAATATATGAGAAGCACATACACATTGCTGTGGTCCCCAAAAGTACATTAGACATAAAAATGATGCTTAATTTTATGCAATTTCTCTATTTTCAGGGAAAATATTGTGTGTTGTTGAAAAGAATATTTTAAAAGGCAGCTTAAGGTTGAGATTGAAACCTCAACCCAGTGGAAAGCCTTGAGTGTAAATGATTAGCTATTGTTAAACAAATGCTGTGTAACAAACAACCTCCAAATTGAGTGGCTTACAATAATACACACTTACCGTCACACTCGTGGGTCTTTTGGTTGCGGTTCAACCAGTCTGAGAAGATACATTCACCTGCACTTGACTCTAAGCTGAGGGTTGGATTCAGGTCTGTTTGGTAGGTGTGCCTCGTGGGGCCCAGGCTGAAGGGGCACAGGCTACCAGGACCATGATCATTTCTGCAAAGGAGAGCAAGTGGCAACATACAATGCATCACTGGGTCTCGGCCTGGAACTTGCACACTTTGTCACTTCCTTCCATAATTCATTGACTGAAGCAAGTTACATTGCCAATATGGTGTTGATTTGTGGGGAAATATTCTCCTTCTCTAATATGGGCAGATGCCAAGTCTCATGGCCAAAGATGTGGATGTAGATTTCTAACATGGGGGTGCATGAAAACCTGGAGAAAAAATGCAGTCATCCACGTTGAGTCAACACATAAATACGTTAAACTATCTTCTAAGTTGGGTGGGCTAGGATCCTTGCAAAGTGATTGTTGTGCAGAGTGAGAGTTGTAAGATTAGGCCCAGAGTGTTTTGTTTGTTTGATTGATTGATTGACAAGAGAAAAGAAGCTGAGTGGATCCTCTTTTTCTTTCTTTTTCCTACTGAGTCTTCAACCTCCTTTCTAAATAAATAAGGAGCCAGCCAAACTTTAAAGACTATAAGTTTAAAGGGATACCAAATTATTAGCTTCTCTTGAGTGCCCACGGATCTTGGTCTGGCCCTGTTCCTAAAGTTTGTGTATGTGGACTTGGGCAATGAGAGAGAGAGTGAAAGCTCCCTTTCTGTGAGGGGACTATCACTCTCTGTGGGAACTTGAAGTCCTCATTCACATGACCTCATTGTGGAGCTGAGCATTAAAAGAGTGGGTAGGGATGTCTGAGGCTACTTAATAGTATAGTGGTACATGAAGTTTCCCCCTTTGGGTGTGGTGCATAGAGGTTGTGGTGACATTTTTGCTGATTTTATATGGTCAACCAACATGTGAGTCAATAAGTGGATTTTTATAATTTAGTTATACATGTCCATAACAGTAAGCATGTCCAAAGGACAGGTTAAAGAAGCCACATCCTGCCTTTAGTAGAACATATATCTGAGGAAGTTGCAGTTGAAATGTCATCTTTGGAGCATATTCAAGGCAGGGTTGTTGGGTATCTGAATATATAATATGTCAAAGGGGAAGCAACCAGCAAAAAGAAGTTTTGGTGCTGACCCAAAGAAAAGTGATCTAAATTTAGTGAAGAATTAAGTAAAGAATATATGGTCAGCTTTTAACGATGATCTTTAATGAGGAGAACACTGTATGAGATTCTATGGGAAAATTCAAAAGAAATACCTATGTCTAAGGAACTTTCAGTTCAGTGTGATTGAAAGACAAAGGGAAAGAGGTTGAATGTGTAGAGATGAGGCTGAAAAGACAATCACTGGCTATACTATTGCAGCCCTTGCTTGTGAAGCTAAGGAATGTGAACTTTCTCTTATGGGTATTAGGAACCCATGAAGATTACTTAGCAGATGAATGACACAATCAGATGAGAGCTTTTGGAAAAATAGCACTGGTTTTTAATAAGACAGACAGATGAATAAGAAGGTTAGAAGAAGATAAAGACCTAAACATTGAAGAGATGCTGGGTTACCACTTATGTAATTCAAAATAATACACAAAGCATATGAAAATGTTGAATTTAAAATAACATGCAAAACTTATTATTTTAAGTTGTATTCCAGAATTTCTCATTTCAAAATTCTAAAGAAATTCATTGAACCTAAGCTTTCCTCATATTTTACATTGTTCTTGCTTTATTGACACCCTAAACACAAGAATTAACTGCCCACTTGGCCATCCAGCATTGCATAAGGACCTGAATTAAGGAAATAGCTGTGGAGATGCACAGAGTACAGAAAATTTTAGAGTAGTGTTGAAAGAACTTGGTGATTGATGGGCAAGGGAGAGGATGAGTGATTTGGAGGGTTTTAGCTTAGAAAAATGGGTAGGTGCAAATAAAAGCACACAAGAGAAAGCAAAAATTTGGAGGAGTATGGTAAATCTAAAATATTTATTAATTCTTATTGTATAGAAGTGATTTGAAAATAAGTTTGCTGGTGGTAGGAGAATTTTTAAAAAATGTATATGTACTAAGGGTATGTTTCTTAAAAGTAGCAGAATCTAACACAAATTTGGAATTCAGAGACAAAATTCTCTTTTTCTCATGTAGGTCTCTTGAGGGTGAGATTCTCTAGTTATTTGAGGAAAGTCTAGCATTCATTACCAAAGTGAAAGCATTACATTTTAGTCAATTGTGTATTGTCATTGGTCATGCCTATGAATGAGCTGAATTTCCCCAGTGAAGCCAATGCTGAATGTGAGTAGATGATTTAAAAAAAGAGAGAGAGAGAGAGGCTTATTATTAGTTCCAGAATCCTAAAGAACTCACTTCTGCTACAGAATCCTGAAATCCCTTTCATCGGCACAACAAATATTTCTTTGACACAAACATACAAAATCTGTATGCAACATTGTTCTCTGCTATGGTGCATGAAAGCATATAATCCATTCTTTATGTTCCAGAATTCTTTGGCTTGAAATTATATTGGAAAATGCAGGCATTGAACAAAAGTAATAAATAATATATAGTTTTCCTTAGTGTTGATCATGAAATACTTTGGGATGTTGTTAATGAATATTAGCAGAAGTAAAAGAAGATATTCAGATGGCCTCAGGATGTGAGCTCTGACATGGAAACATGGCCTTTTCTCTTCTTCCTCCTCCTCCCCTCTTCCTCCTCCTTCCCCTCCTCCTCCCCCTCCTCTCCCTCCTTCCTATCC
>PVKH010007134.1:0-20460 GCA_004027955.1 Chaetophractus vellerosus | reverse complement strand
CTTTTCTCCCTAACACTTAGCAGCAGGCCACAGACAGATTTGAGAATGAGACACACAATTCCAAAGTCTTAGGGCTGAGCCTGTCATGTTTGCCTCCTTCTTCTTGTTGGACTTCTCTCCTAAGATGCAACCTGGTCCTTCATGCAAACAAACCTGTCAGAATCCTTCCCCAGCTACCTCACCATGCCAGTTTGGTAGCCGTATCCAGACTTGTCTGATCCCCAGAGGTGGACATAGCATAGGCTCAAAGTGAAACCTCCAGCAACATTTAAAATTGAGTTCAAGGCTATGTTGTATTATGTATTTATGGAGAATCAGGGTCAACATGGCCAAAATATACTTTTGTGGTAGACAACTAGAAATGATAGGAACCATAGTTTAGATGATTTTTATTTCCAGTTTTGTCCCAAGTAAATGGGTTGTATAGTTATGGAGCAGAACCACCATTCCAGCCTCACCCCTTTTTCCTCATCTGAATTGACCTGTAGACATTTTCCTTATGGCTGGCCCAACCTAAATGGGTAAATGAGGGAGATGGTAGAGGAGACAGCCAGACATTCAGTGAAGGGAGAAAGACAAGTACAAATGCAGAGTGAAGGGGAAGTCTCACCAAGAACAGGTCAATGTCCTATATCTTGTACCAGCCTGGATGTCATCTTCTCTATGTCACCATGATTCCCCCACAACACGTTTAGACAGGCTTGAGGAGCATATTGTATTGTCTACCTGCTCAAGACAAGCCTGTTGGAGGGCATACCCAGGACAAGGACTTATGTCACTAAGGTCCCTTCCCAGAGAGTATCTATGTGCATGAGCCAACCCTAAATTGCATCAAGATCTGCTCACTGTTGTATTTTTAATTGTCTGGGAGAGTCAAGGGAATACTATACAGACTGCGGCTTTGCCCAAGATCACACAACAAGTCAATGTTTGAGCTAGGATTCCACTCTAATTCAGAGGTCTATATTAGTTCTCCTATATCACAGCTACACAGAACCATATATTTTTAATCCTCTTATTTCTTAAAGGGAAAAAAAATTCTATTATGACTGTTCTTCCACAGGAAACTAAACAACATCCAGAGTAGGCTATCTAGTTTCAGCAAGGCCAGAGATTGTCTACAAGCTGTTATCAGAGATAGGGAGGAAATTTATGAAATGTCATGGAATCTTTGTCTGATGGTCTTCTAAGGGCCTCTAGAGATAGGTCCAGCCAAATGCGTCCCAGAGCATGCATCTCCGTTAAAGCAGTGGCTCAAACATTGGCATGAGGAGAAATTCACTTCCACAAGAAGCTGCTCATTCCATTTTAAACAGTTTGCCCTCAGATGGAGCCAAAATAGGTCCCAGTTTTTCCTAGGAAGCCACACAGAATAACCTCAAGCCCTCTGCAGCAACAGCCATTCAAGAATTGAAAACAATAAACAAAACACATGAAAGTAGATTTTTCTCTTTTGCCGCTAAATAGGCTTAGTCTTTAATCTCATCCTTACAAAGCATGATTTCCAGTCCCTTTGCCTGATTCCTCCTCCAGGCACAAGGCAATATGTCCATGATCCACTTGAGAGGGGCACCCACAGCCCATCTCACAGTTACGGGGTGGTTGATGCAGAGTGATTTTATCACTCTGGTTTCACCCCATCTCTCTCTTTCCATCTGGATTTCTACCCCATCCCTTCACACGCAAGCTGATCTAAAATGTAATCCATCTACCAAAGGGCGGTGCTGCTGCTAACTACACAAATGCATTAACTCTCCAAAGTGTTTCGCCAACCCACTCATCCACCTGCCTCTGAAGGCTCCCATTTCGAAGTGGCAATGTGATCAATCACGTCAGTTTCATGTTCCACAGCCCACACAGTAGAGGGAAAAAATTAATGACTCTGACTATTCTTCCTAGAGAAGCAACTCAACTAGACAGAAGCCTTCACAACAACAGGAAAGGCACACTTCACTTTTAGTCACCCTGTTTTTTTAAAAAAAAGAAAAGTAAGAGAAATATATATATATAGTAAAAAGCCATTTGCTTAAAGGCCATGACAGAGTTTATGCTCTACTGACCTAAGTAAAAGCTAAAATTCCTCTTTTCACCTGGTGCTTAAGCATTTCACAGACACCAAAGAGAGTGGAGACAGAAATACTTGATTTAGAGTCTAAACCCAGCCCCTGTGGTTTGCAGAGTGGGACTTCCCCAGCCGACCGAAGTGAATGGATGCACTACAAGGACAGGAGAGGACCCTCGGCACCATCCATCACAGGCTTTCAGCAGCTCTGCTTCATTTCCTGCCCACTGGACAGGGAGTAAAGGCTGGCTACCTCCCGTTCCCCTTCTCTCTCCTCACTCTCTCCCTCCCCTTTGAGTCTTACCGCCCCTCATTCTTGTTTCAAGCCCAGGAATCAGCTGCTCGATTACAAAAATCAAACCCTTCACGAGCATAGGATGAACCAGGAGAGATTAAAGACCTAGCCTAGGCAGTTTTGTGCTCAGTTGCCAGGCCCTAACTCTTTACCCTACCATCGTCAGAAGGAAACTGCCTCTCCAGACTCCAGATTTCTCATTTACTTAGACCTACTCAGACCTTAAACATTTACTTCCTAAATTAGACTTCCCATCACCGGTGTTATATATAGAGAAACAGCTTAGAGTAAGCTGGAATTTGGACCTTAGAGAACTTACTTTAGAGCAATGGTTTTCCATCTGCCTTCCACAGAGACCTAGGGCATCTCCAGAGCCACCTCAGAAGGTAAAGGAAAGGTCCACAGGATGGGTTTCAGACCCCCTCATTTTTCTATTTTTTTTTAATAAGAATTACATATAGGATCTTTTATATAGGTTCTCTTTCACTCAAAACAAGCAAACAAACAAGCAGAAATACTTCATTACTGCAATGAAACATCTTCCTTTCCTCACCTATTGCCCTATGACCTTGAAACACACACAACTATATGTGTGCCTTCTCTACCTTGCCATGAAAGTAAAAAAGCTGAGTAAAGCTTTTGTGTTGAACAGCAAAAAGGCCATAAACAGGCAGAATGTTTACTGATTTAGCTTCTCCCAGTTCTTAGAATGAAACACTATCAGGGAACTCAGGGAACATCAGGTACAGCCCATCATTATTCCGATGAGAAGATGGAGACTCACAGAGGTTAGTGGTTTGCTTTATTAACTTAGGAGCAAAATAGCTACCACAATTTTTACACATTATAGGTACTCAGTGTAAAAAGAATAAATGTTTACATAATTAATTTGTTAATATATATCTGATTCATTCCAGAAAGGATTTCGGGTAGTTTTTTAAGAGACATGAAATTTAAAAGATTGTATTAATTGGCATGAATAAAAGAATGAATGGGTATGAGTAGAATTTTCCTTGTCTTGAACTCAAGCTCCAAAAACATACTCTTTGCTGCCTCAAGTACTTGAGTCTCTGATAATTTACATTCGTTGTACTTTTCTAGACTGTTCTTAATTTTGAGTGATGAATAGCTTTCCCCTAGAACTTTAAATAACTAGTGAGAAGCCAATGAGGATTTATAGACAAATAGGGTTTTTTTGTGAGTAATATCTTGTGTTTAGGTAAATTCTGTCTTGATTTCATTAAAATATGTTTGCTATTTGCTCAAGACAGAGACTTGCATTGGCCGTAAAAAGATAGAATCGGGTTATGACTAACAGCAGGCCAAGTAGAGGGACCAAGTAAATTGGCATGAGCCGAGGTTGGCTTGGTTGCTGTGTGCAGCTACTTTGCAGGAGAAGCCTAGGGTCTCACTACTCCAGGTGTGCCTATGGGATCATCAGTATCGGCCTCACCTGGGAGCTTGTTAGAAATGCAGAGTCTCAGGTCCTACCCCAAACCCACTGAATGAGAATCTGCATTTTAAAAGGATCCATGGTGGTGTGAATACACCTTAAGTTTTTGTTTTTTTTTTAAAGATTTATTTATTTTATTACATATCTCCCCTCCCCCCCCCCGTTGCGGCGACTCACCGAGACTGGTCACTGCACAGGCGTGGCTTTCCCCGCTTGTGGGCGGCTTCTGCTTCCATTCATGGCTGGCTCTCAGTTCGTGGGTGGCTGGCTGCGCTCCATTCGCGGGCGACCTGCCCTGCCCGTGGCAGCTTTTTGCCCTGCCCAAGGTGGCTCTGGCCCGCCCATGGCGGCTTGCCATTCTCAAGGCAGTCTGCCCGCTAGGGGAGGTCCCCGGGAACCAAACCCAGGGCCTCCCATGTGGTATGCCGGCGCCCTATCCACTGGGCTATCCAGCCGTCCCCCACACATTAAGTTTTGAGAATCATTGATCTATAGCATCACTAAACTCACTGATGTGGATGTTCAAAATGCAGCCATAGAATAACTGCTTAAAGCCAGAACCATATGGTTGGAATGGGACACATTGTGAGAGGTGTTTGTTAGGGGAAGGGTAGAGGAGTAGTTTGGTTGGCTTACTGTTTGCTTTTAGAGAGTTTTCTGTTGTTATCCTCCTTGATCTTTGGTGAAAATTCAAATGGAGAAAAGGTGCTTTAAGAGCCAGTTTGTTTAGTTATACTTTTGCACAGAGTGACAAAGATATTCACCCCCAGGGTGGGTATACTTCTTGCGAAGTGACTTTGTTGTAGAGAAAACTTTTGTTTCCAGAGGCTCAGGCTACACAGCAAGGAATGGAATAGAAATATGGCAATTATCCAGTTCATTTACTTGCTGTACACAGCCAGACAAACCAATCCAGGTAGTGCAGGCCATAAAAAAACATTCTGAAGTGCCGGAATCATCCAGGCTCACTGCTAACATTGTTCCAATGGTTTGGATCACAGCCAGATTTGCACAGCATTTTGTGCTTTTAAACATACAGCAAGAGGAACCTGCACCAGCAGACCTGAGAAAAGGAGAGGTAGGTGTAGGCAACCCCTGGCCCCAGGTGGTATCTGACAAGTGACATTAGGCGTTGGCAGAGCTTCAGCTACACTGTCTGCAAAGTGGCTGCCACATGGAAGGCAGGGCAGCCAGCCAAAATATAGACACAGAGACCAACCAAAGGATAATTGCTATGAATTCCATATAGGGAGTGAAGACAGAGATGTCAGCAAAACACGTCTGCTGGCTGGATAGCAGCACACACAGGACTGCAGGGTAGAGTCCGACAAGAAAGGGAAGATTTTTTCAAAAGGCCAAATTTGTTCAAACAAGGTATGGCAGGCCAGCTGGAAGACATGCCAGTCAAGGACTAGACTCTCTGCTCAGAGGTATTTCTGTCACTTCTACATAGCAGACTCTCAAAGACAAATTTAAGGAAAAAAAATTATAGCTAGATTTCCCTCAGGCATGGGATATGTTCTGGTTGCAATTTAGGAAAGGGGGAGATTGCTCAAGCCCTCCTAAATGCCAGGTCCCATTCCAGCTGTTTTGCATATGTCGCCTTACACTAGTCAGCTATTGAAAACACCAAAAGGGTTCTTGTTTGGCCTTTAACGATTTCTGAGGTTCCTGAAACTGTATGAAAATTTTTGCATGAAATTCACATAAATATATTTTTCTGTAAAAAGAGTAAATAGCTTTCATCAGACCCTCAAACAGATCCATGACCACCAAAAGGTTAAGAATCACAGTTAACTGAATGAACCATGAGTGATGAAAGAACCAACATTTATTCTGTACCAGACCCTGTATTTGATTATGTCATTTAATCCTCCCCGAAACCCTAAGGTAAGTTGCATTGTCCCAACTTGACAACAGAAGAAAAGTAAAGTTAAGGGAGGTCAAGTAGCCTTACCAGCTGTTATAGATTAAACTGTGTCCCCAAAAAAGTTATGTTGAAGTCCTACCCACCAGCACCCCAGAAGGCAACCTTATTTAGAAATAGGATCATTACGGATGAAATTAGGCAAAAATGAGGTCTCACTGGAGCAGGGTGGGCCCTTAATCCAACATGACTGCTGTCCTGAGAAGAAGAGGACAGACAGAATGGAGAACATTATCGACGAGTGAGACAGAGAAGCCATGAATTGCTGCCAGAAGCAGGAGAGAGCAGGGAACAGCTTCTTCCCTACATCCCTCAGAGGAGTGTGGCGCTGCCAACACCTTGAGTTCAGACATCTAACCTCCAGAGCGTTAGCCAAATTCCTGTTGCATTAAGCTGCCCAGTTTGAGGTACTTTGTTATGACAACTCTAGCAGAGACACCAGGTAAACACACCTAGTAGCCCTAAGACCTAGCATGCAGACTCGGGCCAAAACTCCACCCCTCTTCTATGACACTGTGCTTCTTTGGTCTTGTTTTTTCTTTTTATTTTTCTCTTTCGTTTTTAATTGGTGGGGGCGGGCAGAATTAGTGAAGGGAGGTACCAACAAAGACCACCAGCCTGACATTTTAGCTGGCTCTTGAAGAATGAGCTGAGTTTGGGCATGTAGGGCTAGAAGAAAGGGCACTACTGGACGAGGTTAGAGAAGGCACACCCGTGAAAAAGGAAGAAACGTTAACAGAGACTATCTCCTGCCCCTCCAATTGCCCAAGGATTTTCATAAAGACTTGAGAGCCAAGTAACATTTGCAAGACTAACTGCATGAGCGGGTGAAACATCCAGCCCATTTAGTCTGAAATTTACTGTCCCCCAAACCCCAGAGCAACCAGAGGGTAACCCTTCCTACCAGAGACCCCGACAAAGCCAAGGAGCCACTTAATGCACTTGTTTGAATCGACACTGGGCATTAAGCAGCTCCTTGGCTTTGTCGGGGTCTCTAATGTGTCTCTAGTACAGAGAGCAGGTTTACTGCAGGTCAGGAAAAAGCCAAGAGCTTACCCAGGGCCACAGGAGCCCAAACAGCAACATTCGCCCTCTCTGGAAGCAAAAAATAATCATTTAAGTGTGTGGGGTGTAATGCATCTCCACCCCCAAATCTGCCCCTGCCTCAACATAAATAATACCCAGAGACTGCGATACACCATGTGCACCACAGTACATTTAATCAGGCTTCTAGACACACATTGATTATGCGGTGGGATTCTGCTGCCTTCTGAAATGGAAAAGCCAGTCAACAAGGGGAATGTTAGCAGGAAATCTCATGTAATTGATCGTGGTTTTAAATCCTGTGATTAACAGATGGCAAAGTCTTGTCCTGGTGTACCCATTGCCCCTCCTTGCCCTCAGGAGACACACTACAGACCCATTTGGGCCAGCACTAGAAGCCCGTACTCTTCAGCTCCACTGTTATTTTTAACAGTTAATCCTTGTTTATAAAGTAATCATTCCACAAATATTATTATTGCTCATTTAATAGCTCCAAGAAACACGTTTCATTGGCTTGTAAGTGAATTTAAGTGCATAATAGCCCAAACCTCTTCAGGCTCCCCAAATGGGAATTCTTGAAATTTTATTTCCAATAAATAAAATAATATTTTAAAAATAAAGGTACACAGCATTAATCTTGTTTCATTAGATCATAAGTTCCTTGAGAGCAGGGTGAGGCTATTTGGATGTTTGATTATTTATTGAGTCCTAACTATCTTCATGTACCGTAGAAATAAATCTATCAACATACTTCATTACAAGAAAAATGCATTGCTCTTTTCGAAACAACCAATAAGCATTCCCTGTTCCTTTATACTGATTTACAACTTGAAAGGGAAGCTCCTGTTCTAAAAAAAAAAAAGATATGAATATTCTCATAAATTCTATTCCATAATACTGGAATAAAAGACTCTCTGTGAAATAATGAGGTGGCATGAGGCAGAGGAATTGCTGGAGGAAGGGGAGGCATGATCCCTGAAAATCTTCCACTTTCAAAGAAGACCATATCAAAACTCCTATTTAACTATGAGATTTTATATTTAGTGTTTCTCAAACCATGGTTTTCACTAGAATGGATGTGCTACATAAGGAAACCAAAAAAAAAAAAAAATCAGACAAATTTCTAACAGAGTTCTTATCAAGGCCAGCAAATATGTTCCCATAAATGCATTTTTGTACTCACCAGCATATCACCTAGAAGTGTTACCTTTAGGCAGGGGGGAAATGACAGAGGAGAAAGGGCAGCTGCAGTTTTACCCAAGGGAACAGACACCAGGGCCATTTACCAGAACAGGGGATAATTGTGAGACCAGCTTGGGCAGCTTGTTATCAATTCAGTGGGGGTGCTGTTTTGTGAACACATCTAATTTGGTTTTAAATTTTAATCCATAAAGTCATTACTAAAGGACTCCGGGCTGCCCAAGTGATGAACCAACTGCTTCTAAAGCAGACAGGAAGGCACCAGAGCCTGTAAGGGTTTTCTGTCCTCAGCTCCCTTCTTTGCCACCCTTACCCCTCTCTTGTCTCTGATTTCCTTCTCATCAATGTGCTGACTTTCTCAGGCACTGTCTCCCAGTCCCATGGAAGACCTGCTGTTGCTGCCTGGCTATTACTCTCTGTCTCCCTGTCTCATTCTGTCTGTCTCTCTCTCTCTCACCTACACACATGCACATAGCACCACCTTTCCAACTTAATCTACTTTTCTACATAAGCATCATTCTTTAACAAAAAGATCAGGCACTGGGTGAGTTTAGGGCCAAGAACACAGTTGGGGTATAGTTTGGGGGCAGGTAACATTGTAACGTTGTTGAATAATGGATGTACTGACCAAGTATTGGTTCTCATTACTAACTAACCCTAAGATGAAGGTTTGGGGGTTTGTTTGTTTGTTTTAAGGAGAGCCAAAAGGATGAATCTTTCCAAACATGGTATATTTTGAAATTTGATTTAACAAGCCATGTATCAAATCAAGTCCTAGGCGCTTCATAAATTTTAACCTAGTTTATCCTCATAACAACCCTATGAAGGTAGTGTTATTATTCTCACCCATGTCACAGGAAAGTGAAGCACAGAAAGGTCAAGAAACTTGCCCAAAGTCACACAACCAGAAAGTGGCAGTCAGTGTTTCAATCCAAATCGTCTGGCTCCAGAGTGCATGCTCCTAACCATATACTCTGCTGCTTCTTGTTTGATTGATTGCATTATTTTTTCTAATAGAGAGGAAAGTTTACATTCATATTTTATGCTTTCTATCTACTATTAAAGCCAAGTTTTCTCTCTCAGGGAAAATTAATGTCTGATATACCCTATTGAGTGTTTGATTACTCAGAAATCATGGTTATGCTGTAAACCTATAATTTCTCTAAAAAAATAAACTCCCCAAAAATCATGGTTATGACCCATCACCATTAACAACATGTGTGTTGACTGAACAGATTGCTCCAGACCAACTTCTTATGTTTCCTTCACCCCACTTCTGTTGCTAGTCCATATGTATAATCATATACCATTCCTTTCCCAAAAAGCAGTTTCTTAAGGAACCATTTTCAAGGACTTTGCCCAACCACTCAGAGAGGTTTTAATGTAGCATCCCAGAATTCAGCTCTGAAGAACCTAATGCAGAGGAGAAGAATCAGTGTTGATCTAGAAATTCTCCATGTTCTGAGCCATTCTGAGATAATCTGCCTAACTTTCTTCTATTCAAAATGTGGACAGTATAAACCCTAGACAATTTGGGAAAGCCAGATGAGAGGCTCCATTCTTCTCCTGTAGTAGGAATAATAAACATTTTTCTGTTAAGCAGGACTGGTGTTTTTAGTGAAATTTCTTCCAAAGTGTTCTGTACTTGAAGATTTGAAAACCCAAAGACTCCAGGATTTTTCCTTTCAAAAATGGATGGTTCTGCTTTTCATTTAAGGTGCAGTTTAGAAAGAAGCAGCCTGTGAAACCAATTAACGAATTGGAAATCACTTAATGACTGTGGCAGCATTTTGGATTGCTGGCTTTGGTTCACAGCAGTCAAGAGAAATTGCTTTCCAATATTATGATAAGGTAAGCTGTGGAGATCCCACAGGGGGCGGGTGAAGGCTGCTGAGAGAAACAATCAACTCTAATATAGCGACCAAAATAATGGAGGCATTATAAACTGGAATTCAGTGATTATGAAGTAAGCACAACATACAAATCCAAAGATACATGGAGATCTGCTGAGAATAAACATGCAGCTATAGCTCCTTACTATGGTTTTCAAGAGCTTACCATCTTCTCATAGACATTATGCTGTTGAAATTGCTCTCTCAGAGGGAACCACGTGTGTGTGGAATGGGAGGTGACATGAGAAAAAGGAAAAAAATAATAGAGCAAATGTTCTCCCTAGAACAATTGCCCAATTAATTGTTTTAGTATGACTATAGTCATTGTTCTCATTAGGGAAATAATCTAGTTAATTGCTCAAGAGTTAACATAGCCAAAGAAAATAAATTACCGCAAACACAATATTTTATCCATTTGCCATTTGTTTTGTTTCAGGGTAGTGAAATGTGAATTCTCTTAACGTAGTCTGACATAGCATAACTCATTTAGAACCCAAATCATCACTGTAGACAACAATTAAAGCAATCACTAACAGTTGAGATGGTCAGTTTTATTTGTCAACTTGGCTAGGCTGTAATAGTCAGTTATTCAAACAAACACAAATGCAGGTATTGCTGTGAAAGTATTTCGTAAATGTGATTAATATCTACAATCAGTTGACTTTATGCAAAGGAGATTATCCTGGATAACCTGGGTGAGCCTGATCCAATCAGTTGAAGGTTTTAAGAACTGAATTGAGGCATACCTGAAGAAAAAGAAATTCCTCCTGTGAACTACAGTGTCAGCTCCTGCCAGAGTGTTTTCAGCCTGCCCTTCCTGATGGCCTTACCCTACAGATTTTGGACCTGCCTAGCCAGGTCCAAAATAATATTGCAATATTATAAATATACACGCTTGTTCTGTATAGTCTTCTGTATATATAAATACTTATATTTATAAATATTGGTTCTATTTCTCTGGTGGATAGCTGATTGATACAATAGTATATCTAATTCTTTTTTACTTTATTTTGAAAGAGAGGCCTGGGAACTGTGGGACCAATGGGACCAAAGCAATTTAAAATTGCTTGAGGTGCACAATTCGTTTCTATTTCTCCTGAGCCACAGAATTGTTTTGTGTGAGTGTGACTTTTCTTCACCTCACTTTGCCTTAGTTTACTCAGCTGTAGAATGGACTGCTATCTGTTAGAAGAAACTGGTATTCAAACAATGGACGAATTTTGCAAACACGAAGCGAAGGCACCATCAATTCTTCCAGCAACGGCAAACTTGTTCTTGCTGGTTCTTCCTCACTGGCATGGTGAGTTTGGGCAGCAGAGACTCTGTCCTAGAGCTGTTTGCTATTGTTTTCCAGCATGAAGGGAATTCCACACACATGCTTGTCACTCCACTGCCTGCATTTGGGCCATACCTGGTCCCCAGCTTTATTAATTCAGTAATGATGAGCAATGCAGATGCCTCCACTGGGTACCACTTTGGATGCTTGCTTTGTACCCAGGCATTACCCAAAGGATGGAAGGTGTTCTATTTTCAGGCAGCAGCATAAATAAAAACGAGTGCCACTCGCACAAATCGCTAGGCCAAGAATTAGCCCACCAGACCACGAGACTACTTTACCTGTCTCAGAGATTACGTGCTCATTTGAAGCAGGCTTCACTTTGGAGAGCCACATCTCTGGAAGTCCTATCCACCTGAAAACACCCAAGGCCAGGAGGGTAAGATAAAAATTATAGTAAATTGATGCTACTTCCTTTAAAAACAATGCTTCACCCTAAGTTGGGGGAAAATTATTTTAAATTATTACCTTTCTTGAGATTCCATTGCTAATCTGCACTTCAGAACTAATCCTACTTATCCCCAGATACTCGCAACAGGGCTGATAACCTAAGTTTTAAGAACCAATATGGATAATCAATAAGTAAATCAGAACATTGAACCTAATGATATGCTGGGAGTGGGAGTGCAATCACACCTAGACTACCTCATGAAATAAAGAGGGAGACATTTTAGTCTTCTTAATAAAAGAAAAACCTCTGAAAGATCAAAAAAGAAAAATCCTGTAAGTTAACCTTTCAGATTGATTCAGAACATTTTCCAGGTTGATGCACCTGAAGAAACACGTGCGATTCAATTGATGGTGTTCTGAAGCTTATCTGTCCCACTTAAAACACATTGCACATTGATCCAAAGGTGAGGCAATACCTACAAAAGCAGGCTGAATGCCAACTTGTACAGCCTCATTTGCACAGCTCGGCACTCTGGAGCTTAAATGTCCCTGCTTAACAAATGGTGAGCAATTTAGTCTGTTGCACAAAGCCAAGACCAAGGCCAAAGACCAACAATAGCTCCCTCTCTGCGAGTCCTTGAATTAGTGAATGTTGTTACAAAAGAAAATACACTTTTATCTAGGTTGTTACTTTTTCCCTCTGCTGTCTTCTGTAGCTCTGCCTAGAAGCTCATAGTTTGTCGTTAAATTGGACAATTACTGAGCAAGAAGTGCATAATTAATGAACAGTCACCATATATGTTTGGGAAACTGTGACCCAATCATTGAACAGATAGCTGAGCCACTAAAATAAATGGCTTGTTCCACTCATTACCTGATCAGCATTTGTTTAGAGGTTCCTTGGTGCCCTATCAAAATTCTAATCAGTTCTATTTAAATTACATTTTTTGCGCTGCATTGTTATAAATGCTAATTTATGCCTAGAATGGAACAGCTTTATTTCTTACCTCCTGAAGAAACGGATGAATAAAAACATACTTCTACAGGGCATAAAAGATTATCAAGGGTTCAATGACTATTGGATTTTGCACTTGCCAAAGCACATCCTGAAACGTCTCGCTGAAGCTTTAGGAGACAACAAGGACATTCAAATCCTAACAAAACAAAGCAGTTCGCATGAGGAGGCTAAGGACTATCACAGCAGCCAGCATCTGCACACCAGCACGGAGAGCTTTCTGCAGTTGGAGGTGGGGGCCGTTTTGGGGATGGAGGAGGGAAAGAAGGAGAAATTCTTACTATTTGAAAATAATCATCCAAAGAATTTTAAAGGCAGGTGGCTATTTCAGAATCTCTGGGCACCTTTGAGACATGGAGAGAAATTTGCCCAAGCCTGTTACCCTATCCCCTTTGGCTAATGGTGGCCAGCTCCACCAGCTTGTAAGAAATGACAGATAATAAATGGTAGGTAACTCCACATCTCTTTTCACAATTAGTTTGGTCTCCAACTTTAGTACCAAAGCACCATCTAGCCAACTACACTGGCTCCTCCCAAGAGAAGAATGAAGTATGGTTTTGCTCTCTCTGATGCCAAGACATTTGCCGCCTAAGGGTATCCCAGATAGGCCCCAGGACATTTGGGAGCTAGAGGACCTCAGAAGCAAGAGAAGATTGAGGGTAGTGTTCTAGAAACAGCTCAAAATCCCCTAATGAGGCCACAATGGTCCTACTATTATAAGTGCTTCACACAATAAGCTGCGACCCACCGATCCCCGGCTCGGTGTCTGTGGAAGTCAGGGAGACTGCCATTCACCAGCTTGGATTGGGCTGTGTCAAATTCAGAATTCATTGCTGAGAAGTTTTTTATAAGCTTGAGGAATTACCTTGAGAGGATTGAATTTCCAAGTGCAAGTCAGCAGCTGCTGGTGAGGCGGGGGCCATTTCAATCATCCTGCACCACCAAGCCTCTAGCGGAGAGGGGCACAGCGAAGCCGGATCAGCCCGGCTTAGGGCTGCATGGCCGCAGGCGGAGTGGGAGTGGAAACATGGGTTCACACAGGCATTTAACCTCGTTTAAGCAGTACAGTGTGGCTGAGGCTTAAAACAAGGCTGGAACATTTTCTCGCTTATTATCACCTTGATAACCTGTTCTTGTAGCTAAGGGAAGAGTGTCACAGAGAAGGGAGGTACAGGCAGAACCTTTGGAGAGGAGGGGCAGGTCAGAGCACTGAACCAGAGGAGAATAAGCTGCTGTTTTCTTGCTTGCTGAGTGTAGATGGCAAAAGATGGAAGGAAGTTTGCTCTCTAAATGTTTCTCCTTTTAAATAGAAACAGTGTTTTCCAGACTGCGTAGCTAATCATTTAATGGAAAAGGGAAGAAAATAGCTTTCGTTTATTTTCTCTAAAACCTATTCATTACAGTTTGAAAGCCACATTTCTCTATGAAATGCTTAAATCATGGTTGCATTTCTACAAGATCTAAGGGTAGAGGAGAGGGAGTAGAGATGGGAGAAGTAAAGGGGAGCCCAGGAATTGCTGTGCTCAGGCCACCTAGGGGAGAAGGTGATGCCCCTCCCTCGGGAAACAAGTGGCCTCAAAGGCTTCCCTCAGCCCAGCCGGGAGCAGGAGCAGAGCGACAGGGCGGCCTCCCCACACCTTCCCAAAGAAGCGCTGAAGCAGCTTGCCTCCCTGCTCCACCACCGAACCCTATGCCAAATGGTGTCTTTGTAGAGAAATTAAGTTCTATGGCAATGTTTCTCAACCTTATTTAAGCTATGCCACCCTCTAATAATCATAAAAAGCCTTCACCTCCCTTGAAGTGTTTTAAACTAAACCCAAATCAAGGCAATATGATGGGAGCACCTTTGTTTACAAGCCTCACTACTGTTCCACCCGATGATTCTGTAACCTGTCTGCTACCCTTCACCCTCAGAATATTTAAGAAACTACTTTAAATCAAAAGCCTAAGATGATATTTCTGGCCAAATCCTGTATCACTTACATTTGTGTTATAGGTTTGCAATTTTCTAATCTGAGAAAGAAAAGTAAGTCACTGAGGGAATATGTATTTTCTGTTTATTACCAAATTTTCACAGATTGTGATGCTTGCTCAGCATTGTGATTATCTTTTTATTTTCATTGCAATAACTCAACATTAACAGAATGGCCACGATTTTCCTGACTCTATCCAGAATAAACGATATGGGAGTTTCACAAAATTATAGTTACCACTGACTCCAGGGCAATAACCTGGCTCTCCATTTCAAAAGGTGATGTTCTCCATCAAAATGTTGCTCATATTAGAAATATCAGAGATCAAATGAGAAGCCACATTCCATCTGTGAAGTGACTCATATTTTAATATATCAGTTTACCCTTCATCCAAATAAGCTGATGTTGAACAAAGCTAAAGATAAAGCCCTGCATCATATCACTAGAGACCTCATTCCAGATTAAGATCAATAATTAATCGAAAATATGTATGCCTTATTGTACAATCTCTTTAGCAGTTATTTAGAAGATGAAATCGAAGGACATGCTTGTTAACTGTGAAGATAGCAAAAAACTGGGATGGAGAATTAATATTTTGGATACACATGGCTCAAAAGTTCTTACCAGGCTGGAGCAATGGCACAAATGTAATATGATGAGATATCACAGGAATAAATGCAGTCCTGCACTTAAGTTCAAGAGGCTATCTTAGGAACAATATATTTTACCAGCAATCATGTGGAAAATCAGTGGGGCTCTTACTTTGTTGTGCAATCAGTTTAAGCCACAGTGTGATACAGCTACCCAAAAATGCGAATTCAATTTTAAACCACATTAATAGACATCTTCTACAAATCAGAAGTGGTAATAGTCATCTTATGTCATAGCCAGACATCACATCATTAGGAGAGAAAACATAACACAATCTCTTTCACCAACTATGTGAACGTGAACAAGTTAGGTCATTTGAGGCTTGGTGTTCTCATCTGAAATTAGAAATAATCATAGCTGAGAAACACATTCCCATAAAATTGTTGTAAAATCAAATGAGACCATTTCCATAAAAGTGTTTTGAAAATTATAAAGTATCATTGTATTGGGCATCTGCTGTTTGTTACTTGGCAGCCATCCACCTGTTTCTGGTGAATGCAACCCAACCTTCCATTGGGGAACCTCCCCTCCTCCACTCTCAGCCTTGCAAGGAGCCCTAACTGACTGAGGCCCCAGGGCTTGGTTTAGGAACAGGCACAAAGTCCATTCAGAGCAAAGGAGACATGGGGAGACTACATTTGAGGAAAAGAAGCTCTCCCTCCTTGGCTTGATTTAGTCATAGAAGAAGGTGACTCTTGGGACGGCATCTACTCCCCAAGGAGCAGTCATAGACGGAGGAAGCTGATGCATAGACAAAGGCAGAAATGAAAGAGACAAGGAAACTAAGCCCTCATGACCTCATTTAATGTTCTAGGTCAGACCCTGCCCCCCACCTCAGCTGAAGCCAGCATTCCCCGGACAGTCTGCTATTTAACTCAGTACATGCAGGAGTTTTCTATCACTTGCAACAAGAAGAGTCCTAAGATTGTGCCCTTGTTTTAATGCTTTGGAAAATTCAGTCACTCAGATATATGGAAATAATAAATGGGGGGAGTTTTCAAGGGAGATATATATTTCTCCAACAAATATTAACTCTGTGGAATGTATTTACAGATACAAGTAAAATTTCATTATTGGTTACACCTTGGATTCTAGGACTTAGATAAGGAATAACATAAAACTTTGTGCTGAAAAGAATTTTCTAGCATTCTGCCTCTGGGAGATTCCATTTTTCCAGCCTACCCCATCTTGTCTTCCTCTTCTTCCTACTGAGCTAATAGCCAGATCTGCAACTGAAACAGCAGTGCCCATTTCTGATTAATGGGACCTTTCTCCCCTCTTTTTATAATGGCTTCCTCCCATTGCGTTTTCAATCAGAACTTTGCTGGGAATACCTCCTGGTGCCTCTCCAGGATCACTTCTATTGCCATTTTTTTATATACTCCTCAAGAAAAGAAAAGTCAAAGAAATGTGTCCATACTCCAAAGCTAAACTCAATGTGGAATGCAGAGAAATTATAGCATTTTCTAGCCAGAAAGAACCTACAGCCATCATCTAGTCCAGGGGTCAGCAAACCACAGCCCATGCGCCACATCAGGCTTACCTGATTTTTATTTACAACTGCTTTTGTAAATGGGGTTTTATTGGGACACAGCCATGCCAGCTTGTTGCGTATCATCTATAGCTGTTTTCACCCTACAGCAGCAGAGTTGCGTAGTCACAACAGAGACTGTGTGGAACTACAAAGCCTAAAATTTTGACTATCTGGCCTTTTACAGGAAAAGTTTGCTCACCTCTGATATAGTCCAGTCACCTAAGTTTTGAAAAGAAGCTTTGGCCCAGAAAGGCTAGCTAATAGCAGTGGAGAGGCTAAACCCTAATTTGTTCTACATGGTGGTGTTTTCATGGTCTCTTGTTCACTTACTAGATATAGGTGCCTTGTAGGCAGGGATTGAGCCTCGTATTTCTTTGGTATTGCTAACAATGGAGGCTGAGTACCAGTCTCCCTTAAAACTAGTTAAACAAATGCAAGGGGATTGAGGAAATAAAGGATTCGTTCAGTGACTTCTTGTCCATGTAAACCACCTCTTCCCCTGCCTCGGCAGCCTCTGAATAGTTGGAGTACAAACCAGTGCTTCTCCCGTGGGGCATCACACCACTCCCTGAGGCATCACTTGTAAAATGGCAAAATAGTGTTCACTTCCCAGAGATGTGAGAACAAATTAGATAAATCATGTAAGGCATGTAGCACAGTGCATGGTGAGCAGTCAAAGAGTAGTAGCTTGTTATGATTAACATCATAAAAATAGAGGCATCCACAGATATAACTAGGTACTGGGGGACATGTAATTACTGAACAGGGTATTTCTTCTAGATCCCTCCACAAGCTATAGGAAACATACGAGACACTGGGTTCCAACACTCCATTTCTGCAAAGAACTGAATTCATATTCAATTGCCATCACCCAAGGAAGCCAGAGCACAAGTCGGGGGAGCATTCTCCCAGATCTGAACAGCACCTGTGATACTGGAAAGAAAGAAAGAAGATTCTTTCTCCCCAGAGCTAAAGCATTACAAATGTCAGTGCAGAATTAAACTATAGAAAGGAAAAACGGAGTGTGTCAAATAGCACATGTCTAGTGTGGATCCAACTGTGGCCAAGGATATCTGTCCTAATTCTTCCCAAAATGAGGATAGTCCCACCTGAAACCAAGGGCTCCCCTCAGGCTACATAGAAGCACGTCTGGTATGACTAATCTTTTCTTTTTAGATTCAAATGGCCATAACTCTCTCTCAGTCAATAGGAATTTATTGTCATTGCTCAACAGCATACCACACACATTGCGTGAAACACTTGTAGCTATGGGCAAAATATTTTTGCCATCCAGCCTGTCCTTTTGCCAAAGAATTATGCTTATAATGTTATTTTGTATTTTGATGGTGCCTAATATGGACATCAGAATGGGGGAAATAACTCTTACAATCCCATGCAGATAGAAATAGCCAAGTCCTCTTCCTCCATTCCACATCCCTTTCTGGTCTAAGCTGGCAGATGGCAATCCCCCTTCAGATAAATGCTCCTGTTGGGACCTAACAGGGACATTTAGAACAATCTAGTCTACCCTCTCCCCTATCCAATTCCTTTTTTGATGCGAATCACAGGGAGTAAAAAAATTTCCAGGGTTGCTTAGCCTACATTGAGAATCAAACCCTCTATGTGGGCCTCTGATGTGCTAAACTCATCTGTGTGCGCCTTGGCAGCCAGAAAAGATTACTGGGGCTAATAACTAGTAAACTCCCACATTGGGAGGGCCTTTCCCACCCAGCCCCCACCCCTACTGCTGCCATCTGTGTTTGTTCTTTTGCTACAGAAGAACTCAAACTGGGTGGCGGGCCTGTTATATTTAAAACTCTTTTAGTAGTGTCTATACCCTAGAACTGCCTCATCACAATTATCTGCACCAAACGAGGAAACTTCACATTGAGAATGGATATGGTTTTCAGCCAGCACCAAATGTCTCTCCTTCTGCCTTTTTGTCTTTCCGATCAATCAGAACATGTGAAACTCCCAAATGAAGAGTAAACACACAGCCCAGGTCCCTTTCATCTCCTAGCATATGCCATGAAGAGGGAAAGAAAAAAACCTTATTCCCAGCTTCAATCAGCCATTCCTTTTTCTGAGATTTGAACCTTCAACTGAAAGGGATGTTGTGGGAAAGCTGTGGCGGACTCCTTGGAAGATAATAGGTATTCGCTGCATACCTGAGCCTCTGAGTCATTATCTCCCCTGTGAGCACTTCTGTATTTATATATAATGAGATCATTACCAGGCAGCTATTCCAATTTTATTCAGACTTTAATATTTCTTGAAGGAAAAAAAAAAAACAGCATACAAAAAGGTTTGTGATGCCAACTCAATCAGACGTACAGTTGATGGAGAATTATTCAAGTGCAAGCCAGAACAGTTAAAAAAAATAATAATAATTTCAGAGAGGTTTCCATCAAAGCCCAGTTCTCCCGCAACGATGTTGCAAGTGAATGTGCCGAAGTATCCAGAGGTGAGGAAGGAAAATAACAACTAACAGAAGAGAGGGCTGTGTGTAGGATTAAAAAGGAGGCACTTTCCAGCCTAACTATTCAGGCAGGTAGGGCAAGGGCTTCCTGCAGAGACTCCACTCCCACCCTGGCTTTCAGTGGGTAATTAGACCCGGGAAGCAGCTTTACTCACTGTCAGCTTCAAAGGGAACAGTCAGGTTTTAGAAATTAACCCTTTGGTAGGTGTTATCTCCTTTTGTGATTGAACTCTGGTGGTTAGGTGAGGCAGGCAAAGCAATTCCTCTCTCCTTTCACAACAACAGCCTTGACTTAAAAGAAGGGACATTCTATCTCACCATCCCCGTTGTTGCTGCAGTAAAAAGGACAAGGCAGGGTTTTCTTTCCCTTCCTTTGTCAGTTAAACCCTCATTCATACCCAGTGACTAGAAATTCAGTAGCCCTGCTAATCAAACATTCTGGCTAAAGTTTGATAAACCATACTCTCCCATTTTCAGCAAATGAAAAAATCAAATGAAATAAATTGGATACTAAAACTAAGCAAAATGAAATCTTTCATTAATAATCCAGACGACACCTCAGGATTACTCCAAATCTTGGGTGACAATTATTAAAGTTGCTCATCATTGGCCAGCACTTTTAGTAATACACTCTGCTAATGTGAGCTCTCTGGATGTTCGAACTTGATATAAATGTGAATTTACTGATTCATTCGTAGGATCTATCATTCATCCTAAGATCACAAACCCAAGAAAAGTATCTCCTTAGCTATTAACCCTCAGTCCTGGATCTGCAGATGGAATAAGCAGATGGAGCAGGAATGTAGATTGGTCATCACAAGAAACATGAAATTAAAGGATTCCAGGTCTTTTATTTCACTGATTGTAGAGCACTCATTATTTTTACCCTAGCATTTCCTAACAGCCAAAACCAAAATAACAGTGAAGGAAAATTTATGATTTGTATATGCTGGTCCTTGAACCCCCAAATATTGCAAATAGAGTTGGTAGACATTTTATTATTTGCAGTACCCTGCTTAAAGGATAGTATCCCACTTAAACAATAATTTATTATAAAACCCTACAATGTAATTGTTAGTTGTTAGTTCTGATAAAATTGGTAATATTATTTCATAGGTTCTAATCTTGGTATGTACTTGACATTTAGAAATCAGTTTGGAAAGGAAGGATGTTAGTCAGGAAGTTAGGAAGTTGGGAGGAAGGAAGGAA
>PVKH010007133.1:0-20468 GCA_004027955.1 Chaetophractus vellerosus | reverse complement strand
GTAACATTTTTCAGGCTATACATTTTTTACGAGCACAAATTCTAAACTCCAAATGCAAAGTCTAGCAGGTGAGTCTGGTCCTAAAGTCTTGGTTCTCTTTTTAGGTCTATACATCTCCTTTAAACTAAAGTAGGCAACCAAGAGAAAATATAGATTTTAGAAATAAATATCTGTACGATTCAGTTTATTTATATTTATTTGTTCATTAGTTCATTGAATAATTCATTCATTTTTATGACATGCTTTATTTGCCACCAAAAAATTATTTGTGATTCCTCACGTTAGTAAGCATACATGAAGTAAGTTTGTTCAAATTAAGAATTAGTTACTGAGATTGAATATTAAATTCATCTCTGAGCCTTCTAGTAACCAACAGAAAAATGAAAACACAATGATGCCAAATCCTATACAGTCTACAGACAGCCATAATTCTCTCTTAAGTGTATCACTGTCATCCTAAATATTTTTTGGATTTCTGTAACTGTTTAAATACTACAACATTTTTTAAGATTCCTGGGGATTACATATTTAACATATACATAGACAATATTTAAAGATATAATAGGAAATGATTAAAAGTTTTTAGGAGAAGCAGTCAATGTTAACACAAAAATAATACCATATTCTAATTTACAGTGATGGATAAGTTCACTTATAATTGTTCTATAATCATATTAGACTTCCAGTCATTGCCTCAGACTAAATTAATACGGGTTTGCAGCTACATAAAATTCTGCATCTGGATGGAGATAAGCAAACAATAACTGCTTGTTAGTTTATAGTCTGGTGTATTTAATGTGCAGTAAATACCATACCAGGGCTTTATGAGGAAAAAATGCAAAAGAAACTGAAGATAGTTTCTGACAAAGAGTTTATATGCTATTAGAGAAGTAATAACACTTGGATCATTCTACTAATTTATATTCTTTTTTTGCTTATAATAATTTACATTCATAAATTACATTCATAAATTAGTTGTTTCATGTGTTTCTGGGGTCACAATAGACAGCAAAATGAAAGAGAAAGTTGATATCATTTGTTCTTTGTATCTCTCACATGTCCTCACATAGCAGTGGTTCTCAAACTTGACCTTATTTAAAAAACACAGATTAAAAGCCCTTACCAGAACTACAGGATCAGAATTTTTGAAACACTCTACTCAAGGATGGTTTTTTTTTTGTAAACTCCCCAATAATTCTGATTATCAATCACATTGGGAACTACTATTGAATTTTATTCAGTTATATCTCAGCTCAATGTGATAGGTAGACTGATTTTTCAGGCTATTTAAATACCACATTCTAATTCTTTCATTAAGAAACAAACACATTTAGCAATCAGGCAAGCTTCTAAGACTACTTTCCACGCTGAATAACATATGAAAACTTGCACTGCCTGTCATCCACTAACTAGACTCTTGTGGTTAACAAAAGGAAATAATATATTCATACTATACCTAAGGCCTTTATAAGAACAGCATGGTTCCAGAAAGTCTAATAATCTCCATTGATCCATAAAATTTGATGGCAATATCATTATGAATCAATCCTAAATTATAATTCCCTTTAATATATGCAGGCATTATATATTCCAGGCATGGTATATAAGGTTTGAATTCTCTTAGTAAGACTGATATTTAAAAATACATCTATTTAACTTATGATGGCCTCGCCAAAAAAAAAAAAAAATGTTTGAACCAACCCAAGATCCTCTTTCTAAAATATATGTGAGAATCTTATAAAAACAAATAATACATATATTTATAAATTATCTTTGAAAGTTCTAAAGTACTTTAGAAAACGGCCTTTCTTTTATATCGTAAGTCGAAAATATTACCAATGACATGGACATAGGTTCCAAAAGGGCCTTCTCCTCTAAAGCCTTTTTTTCACATAAACATCAAATAAAATTTTTAATGCAAAACTGAGCAGTCATTCTTGTAATTAAAACAACATGAACAAAATTATGCCAATTCCTCAGCCCTTTTATCTGTTAAAACACAGCCCCAAATCCTTAGCCTAGCATTAAATCTGCTAAAATCTCTCCCCAATTCTTTTAGGGACTGCCGTGGTCACACTGTTCTTCCATTGCTTATTGTAAATGGAAATTACAAAACACCAAGAGATTGAGATGGGTTTTATTCTCCATTTATTACTTCATAAATGTGGTACCCCCCAAAACCCTACATTCTTCCTACTTGCTGGCCAAAGTTGGGTTCTTCACCTGTGTGAACCTGGCCCCAGGGTTGGAGTTGCTCTCTCGGCAATGAGGTTATGGCTGAGGGCTGTTCTTCTTAATATTCCAGCCTTTCTGAGCTCCGCAGGCTGAAAGAAGGTTTTCAGTACTTTCATTACTTTCCTGAGGCAGATAACGTGGCCCTAACATGGTATATAATCACAACTCTTATCTCAGGCCTCTTTTAGAAATGTAATTTTTAAGCCAAGCATAATTTTAAACCAAGAGGTACTTTTCATAGAGAATTTACAGTAACATGTTCTTTCTGCACATGTGTAGGGTATCTTTGAGAAGAGGCTCAAATAGCTTAGTAAACCTTGTTTATAAGCAACAGATAATAGTTATAATTTTTAAATCTTATCTGTATCCCATAAGAAAGAAAGATAATTATACGGAGGACGTGATGGTTAGGCTAATGTGTCAACTTGGTCAGGTTATTGTGCCCAGTTGTTTGGTCAAGGAAGCATTGGGTTAATTGTAATACATTTATGTACTTTAGTTACCAATGAATTTATTGCATAGATAACTGATTACATCTATATCAACCAGAAAGATTGCCATCAGCAATGAGTGATGCTTTATCCAATCAGTTGAATGCCTTAAAAGGGGAAGTGATTTCGGCATTCAGTGAGAACTTCCCAGCTTGTCTTTGGATAGCCAACATCTCCCAGAAACTCATCAAGGACCTTCATTGGAATTTCATTGGAGCCCCTGGTTTGTAGCCTGCCTGCGGAACCTGGACTTGTGCATCCCCACGGTCACATGAGAGACTCTTATTAAATCTCATACTATTGACAGATATCTTCTGTTGATTCTGTTTCCCTAGAGAACCCTGACTAATACAGAGGGTCCATTTGGGGATTTTCCTGAGGCCTCTCACAGCATCAACTAACCTTTTCTAAAGTTTTTCGTATTATTCCTCTTGTGTTCCAGGGACTGTGGTCTGGAATGTGTTTCTTAAACATAGACTTACACCTTGCCAACTGCATACTTAAAATCAATTTAACTTTTCTAAAAAGACACACTACACTTTTATCTCTATCTAGTGAAACACCCCTCCTTTTAAGTTCCTGTTCATTTTCCCCTGCTTGGTGCTTTTTTTGGCTCTTCCTACTGGAAGTGAGCTCTCCCATCTCTCGATTCTCATTGCATTCTATTTATGCACCTTTTGAGCCACATAAACATAGTCTTCTTTGGAACAAAATGTTTCAATAACTTTATCACATTATAAAATCACTGAAAACAGAAATCTTGTTATCATTTATCTTTATTTATCCACTACCAACATCTCATTTTAGTGAATGACCGAAAGTGATTTACCATCTAAGAAGTTAACCTTATTAAGAACATTTTTTAAAAATGAGTAAATGTTTACTTAAAAATAGAAAGAATCTATATGATTAACTAATCTTGTGGGAAATCCTAAATTTTATATATTTTCATAAATTTAGCTAAAGGGAAGTCTCTGCTGTTGGTAACAAAATAAAAGAAATATAGAATCTTTTCAATCCCTGTTCTGTCTTCCTCCCATATATTCTTTATTTTGTATTCTGCTTCCATTAACTGCTGTTAGGTTCAAGGTTTCCATTCAGTGTATCTAAACTGCAACATGATATTACAACCGTTACATTCCAAGCAACTGGAATTGACTTATTTTGATTATGCATACCAAATACCTATATTTCCAAAACAGTATATAGCAAAGAAACGAATCATTGTGGAATATATCTATACTCCAAAGTAAACATATTCTGGGCATTCTGTTTTCCCTTATTGAAGTCACTTTAGTATCTATGATTATCTTATTCACCTCTTTTCTTACTTTGATATTGTGTCTCTTCAACAATATGAACCCAACTACCCTATTGCCACTAGAATGTAAGCTCCATGAGATCAGAAACTCTACTTACTCCCTGGGTTGAGAACAGTGTCTAGCATTATAAGAAAAACAGTATAAATATTGAATGAGGACATAATATCATTAACATTTTCTTTATAATGATATTTATGCCAGAGGTAAATACACACACACATGCACACAACAAGCTAGACAATAAAAGGTCTCTGACAATGTTTCTTAAGCTGGGGAAGAAGAAGAGGATAAATATAGAATTTGGACACATTTTGCAGGTGATCCTGATTTAGAGGTCTAGATTGTTGGCTGCATAGAAAATATGTCAACACACATTTTTTAACAAATCAATTTTATTGATACATATTAATAAAGCATAAATCCATTGAAAGGTTATAATCAATGGTATTTGGTATAATTACATAGTTGGACATTCATCACTTCAATTATTATTGAGCATTTTTATTATTCCAATAATAATAATAAACAAAAAAACAGACAAACAAAAAAACTCACCACCTTTCAATCTCTCTATAATTCCCATGACATATATAGATGCTATTCTGTTTCCATCTCTCTAGTTTATTAGTATTTACATTTTGTAAAAACAGTCTTATATATGCAATATTACCCATGTTCGTATTCCACATGAGGTTAACTGTTATACAGTACCATGTTAAAATTCTTAACTTTTCTTCTAATATTATATGTGACCTTAGACTTTCCCTTTCAACCACTGTCATACACATATGACAGCTCTGCTAGTTACAAACACTATGATGTGTTTTCACCATTTCTATTCATTTCCAAAGATTTACAAAGAAACATTTTAGCAATTCTGCACAAATAAACCCTCAGCTTTCCATTTTCTACCCTCATTCTATTTTCTGGTGACCTATATTCTAATTATTAACTCCATGAATTTACACAATATACTTAGTTCATAATAGTGCAATCGTACAGTGTTTATCCTTTTCTGTCTGGCTTGCTTCAATCAACATATCCTCCAGGTTCATCCATGTTGTCATATGCTTCACGATTTCATTTCTTCTTACAATTGCATAATATTCAATCATGTGTATACACCACAATTTTTTTTATCCATTTATTGGTTCATGGACACCTGGGTTGCTTCCATCTTTTGGCAATTGTGAATAATGCTGCCATGAACATCAGTGGGCTGATGTCTGTTCATGCCAATGCTCTCAGTTCTTCTGGGTATATACTGAGTAGTGGTATTGCTGGGTTGCATGGCAAGACTTTATTCAATATCCTTAGGAACTATCAAACAGTACTCCACATGGCTGTACCTTTCTACAGCCCCATCAACAGTGAATAAGTGCTGCTATCTCTCCACATCCTCTCCAACATTTGTAATTTTCCGGCTTTTTAATAGTAGCCATTCTAATTGGTGTAAAATGATATCTCATTGTAGTTTTGACTTGCATTTCCCTAATCACTACTGAAGTTGAAATTTTTTCATGTGTTTTTTTGCCATTTCTATTTCTTCTTTGGACAATTGTCTATTCAAGTCTTCTGCCCATTTTTTAATCGGGTAGTTTGTCTTTTCATTGTTGAGTTGTATGGTCTCTTTGTAAATCATGGATATTAAACCCTTATTGGATATGTGATTGCCAAATACTTTCTCCCATTGAGTCAGCTGCCTTTTCACCCTTTTGACAAAGTCCTTTGAGGTGCAAAACTGTTTAATTTGGAGGAGGTCTAATTTATCTATTTTTTGTTGATTTTGTTCATGCTTTGTGTATAAGGTTAAAGAAACTACCACATACCACAGGATCTTGAAGATGTTTTCCTACATTTTCTTCAAGGAATTTTATGGCTATTGGTTGTATATTTAGGTCCTTAATCCATTTTGACTTAATTTTGTATAAGGTGTGAGATAGGGGCCCTATTTCTTTCTTTCGCCTATAGATATCCAGATCTCCCAGCACCATATGTTGAACAGACTGTTCTGGTCCAGATGGGAGGGCTTGACAGCCTTGTCGAAAATCACTTGACCCTAGATGTGAGGGTCTATTTCTGAGTTCTCAATTTGTTTCCATTGGTCAATCTGTCTAGCTTTATTCCAGTACTATACCATGGTACCTAAGTAACATGCATTAAAGTCAGGAAGTGAGAATCCTCCAATTTCATTCTTCTTTTTAAAGACATTTTTGGCTATTCTGGGCCTCTTACCCTTCCAAATAAATTTGATTGTTGGTGTTTCCATTTCTGCAAAAAAAAGGTTGTTGAGAATTTATTTGGGATTGTGCAGAATCTGTAAATCAGCACAGGTAGAGTTGACATCTTCATAATATTTATTCTTCCAGTCCATGAAAACAGAAAGTCCTCCCATTTTTTGGCTTCCTCAGTTTCTTTTAGCAATGTTTATAGTTTTCTGAATAAAGGTCCTTTATGCCCTTGGTTAATTTTACTCCTAAATATTTGATTCTTTTAGTCACTATTATAAAGGGAATTTTTTTCTGATTTCCTCCTCAGATCGCTCATTGGTATTGTATAGAAATGCTATGGATTTTTGCATATTACTCTTGTATCCCACCAGTTTGACACACTTATTTATTATTCCAGTAGCTTTGTGGAGGACTTTTCAGGATTTTCTAGCTATAGGATCATATCATCAGTGAATAGTAAAAAGTTTTACTTCTTCTTTTACTATTTGGTTGCCTTTTATTTCTTTATCTAGCCTAATTGCTCTAACTAGAATTTCCAGCACAATATTGAATAACAGTGGTGATAGTGGGCATCCTTGTCTTGTTCCTCATCTTAGCAGGAAAGCTTTCAGTCTTTAACCATTGAGTACAATGCTAGCTATAGGTTTTTCATATACGCACTTTACCACATTGAGAAAGTTTCCTCCTATTCCTATCTTTTGTTGGAGTGTTTTTATCAAGAAAGGATGCTATATTTTGTCAAATGCCTTTTCTACATCAATCAAGAGGATCATGTGATTCTTCTTCCATTTATTAATGTGGTTTATTATATTAATTGACTTTCTTGTGTTGAACCACCCTTGCATACCTGGGATAAAACCTACTTGATCATGGTGAATAATTCTTTTAATGTGCTTTTGGATTTGGTTTGCAAGTATTTTGTTGAAGAATTTTGCATTTATATACATTAGAGATATTGGTCTGTAATTTTCTTTTTTGTAGTATCTCAATCTGGCTTTGGTATTAGGTTGATGTTGGCTTCACAGAATGAGTTTGGTAGCATTCTTTCCTGTTCAATTTTTTGGAAGAGCTTCAGCAAGACTGGTATTAGATGATATTTGAATGATTGATAGAATTCATCTGTGAAGCCATCTGGTCTGGAGGTTTTTGATGACTCTTTCATTCTCTTTACTTGTGATTGGTTTGCTGAGGTCTTCAATTTCTTCTCCTGTCAGTGTAGATTGTTCCTGTGTTCTTAGGAATTTGTCCATCTCATCTACATTGTTTAATTTTTTGGCGGACAATTGATCATAATATCCTTTTATGATCTCTCTTATTTCTGCAGGGTAAGTTGTAATGTCACTCCCTCATTTCTGACTTTATTTGCCTATTCTATTTTCTTTCTTTGTCAGTCTAGCTAAGAGTTTGTTGATTTTGTTTACCTTCTCAAAGAAGCAACTTTTGGTTTTGTTGATTCACTTTATATGTTTTTTGTACTCGATTTCATTTATTTCTGCTTTGATGTTCAGCTTAGTTTGGGATTGGTTTGCTGTTCTTTTACTAGAGCCTCCAGTTGTGCAGTTAGATCTTCAATGTTTGCTCTTTCTTCTTTTTTAATGTAAGCATTGAGGGCTACAAATTTCCCTCTCAGTACTGATTTGTGGTGTTCAATATGTTTTGACATGCTGTGTTCTCATTTTCATTCATCTCAACATATTTACTGAATTCTTTTGCAATTTCTTCTTTGACCCACGGATTATTTGTGTTGTTTAATCTCCATATAATTATGAATTTTCCCATTTTACTTCCATTATTGATTTCCAGGTTCATTCCATTATGATCAAAGAAAGTGTCTGGTATAATTTCACTCATTAAATTTATTGAGGCATTTCTTTTGATCTAAAATATGGTCTATCCTGAAGAAGAATCCGTGATCACTTGAAAAGAATGTATATCCTTCTCTTTGGGGATATAATGCTGTATAAATGTCTGTTAGGTCTATTTCATTTATCATTTTATTCAAGCTCTCTGTCTCTTTATCTTTTCTCTGTCCATATGTTCTATCTAATACTGAGAATAGTTTATTGAAGTCTCCTACTATTATTGCAAAGGCATCTATTTCTCCCTTCAGTTTTGCCAGTGTGTGCCTCATTTATCTTGGGGTATTTAGGTTAGGTGCATAAATATTTATTATAGCTATTTCTTCCTGGTTAATTGTCCCTTTTATTAATATATAATGACACTCTCCATCCCTTATGACAATTTTGCATTTATAATTTATTTTGTCCAATATTAGTATCAATTCTCCAACTCTGTTTTGTTTTATTATTTGTGTTGAAAATCTTTTTCCATCTTTTCAATTTCAACCTGGTTGTGTCCTTATGTCTGAGGTGAGTCTATTGTAGACAGCATATAGATGGCTCATATGTTTTATCCATTATATTAGTCTATATTTTTTGATGAGGGAGTTCAAGCCATTAACATTCAATGTCATTACTGTAAAGGCATTATTTATTTCATCCAGTTTGTCCTTTGGTTTTCTGTTGTCATATCTTACTATCATCTTTTTTACCCTTTATATTTCCTAATAATATTCATTTTTACATTCTTCTCCAAGTCTCTTACCCTTGTTTTTTCCTGTCAGGCTGCAGAAGTCCCTTTAGTATCTCTTGTAATTATAGTATTTTGGTAACATACTTACTCAGTTTTTGTCTGTAAAGACTTCAGTCACCTTCATTTTAAAAAAATATTTTTAAAGATATTTAGATTACATAAATGTTACATAAAAAATATAGGGAATTCCCATATGCCCTGCTCCCCACACAACCACATTTGACCCCATTAACAACATCCTTCATTAGTGTGGTACATTCATTGCAATTGATGAACACAATTTGGAGCATTGCCACTAAGCATGGATTATAGTTTACATTGTTGTTAACACTCTCTCCCACACAATTCTGCAGGATATGGCAAGACATACAATGGTCTGCATCCACTGCTGCAATGCCATTGAGGGCAATTCTGAAGTCCCAAAAATGTCCCCGCATTACACCTGTTTTCCCTCTCCCTGAGCTTAGAACCTCCAGTAGCCACTGCCTCCACATCAATGATATAAATTATTCCATTGCTAAAATCACAAGTCTAAAGTAGAATACCAGTAAGTCCACTCTAGTCCATAGTTCATTCCCTAAACCTGAGGACTCTGGGATGGTGATGTCCATTTCACCTCTGATTGAGAGGGGGCTTCAGTCTCATATGGCAGATGAATGGGACTCTCTTGCTTGCAGTTGTAGCGTCTCTCAGTTCCTTGGTATGGTGGTTGTCCATCATCACCTCACTGTTAGTTGTCTTGGGTGAGTCCAATGAACTGGAGAGTAGGTGTTGCAACTCCGTTGAGGTTCAGGGTGCAGTCAGCACATGGAGAGTCCAAAGATCCAAGTCTCATGAACGTACACCTACCAATTCCAGCTCAGATTATGGGTTCAAAGAGAAGGGACTAAAGAACCATGTGTAGGGAAACCACAACTGAGTCCAACTCTGTCACACTGGCAAGGCACCAAACTCATGAGCTATCTACCCTGACCATAGGGCCTGGTTGTAAAGTCACCCTCATTTTTTAATGCAGTTTTTCCAAATATGGATTTTTTGGCTGGCGGGTTATTCTCTTTCATACCATTTTCTTCTCACCTCCATGGTTTCTGATGAGAGGTCGGCACTTAATCTTATTGAAGTTCCCTTGTATGTGATGTGTTGCTTTCTCTTGCTGCTTTCAGAATCCTCTTATCTCTCATCTTTGTCATTCTGAATAGTAGGTGTCTTAGAGTAGGTCTGTTCAGATTTATTCTGTTTATGTGTTGTCCTTCTTGGATATTGGTACTTACGTCATTCATACAGGTTGGGAAGTTATTGATCATTATTTCCTCAAATATTCTTTCTACCCCTTTTCCATTCTCTTCTTCTTCTGGGACACTGATAACACATATGTTTGTATGTTTTACATTGTTATTCAATTCCCTGAGACTCTGTTCCATTTTTTCCATTCTTTTCTCTTTCTGTTCTCCTGTCTTTTCTAGTTCAGATGTTATGTCCTTGAAATCACTAATTCTATCTTTGAGCAATTCAAATCTGCTTTTATGTACCTTTAATGTATTTTTGTATCATCTTTTGTGATTTTTGTTCCCATAAACTCTGTTGCCTTTCTCTGTAGGCTTTCAAATTGTTCTTTTTGCTCACCCAGTAGCTTCTTAATATGACTCCTTCAATCATATTGTCCTTCAATTCTTTGAATTGATTTAGGAGATTTGTATAATTATCATTGATTAGTTATCTTAAATCCTGTATCTCATCAGGAGATTTTGTTTGTTCCTTTGGCTGGACCATCTCTTCCTGTTTCCAAGGATAGCTAGTAATTTTTTGCTGATGTCTAAGCATCTTAATATGTTGGTGAATTTATTATGAAGGTCAATTTATCTCTCTTGCTTACTGTTTTTTCCTTCACAGTTCTTCTTTGATTTTTGGTTTAGCTTATTCTAAATCTTTAACATTGCCCAGCTTAAGTTATCAAAATTGGGCCAGAGAATAATTAATGGGGCACAGATTTTATCCCAGAGTTGGGGCTAAAGAGAATTTTTTTCTTTGCAATTTCCTGGCCAGCCAACAGAAGGCACTCATCAATGAACCTTTCCATGGTGTTCCTTTCACCCTCCACTTTCCCATGTTTCTGGTCTCGCAAGAGCCAAGATTCAAAGCAGGCTCTGCTGGCTGAATTCACTGAAGAGAAGCCCTCTGACTCACCCTCCCTCTTCCCTTGTAACAGCAGGGAGGAAGACCTCTGTTCCCCTCTCAGTCAGCTGCAGTGAGCCAGGGGTTTTATCCAAGCTTAATGTCTTGAGGGTGGGGGTTGGGAGTCCTTTCTGGCTGCCACTGGGGCTTAGTAATTCATATTTGTTGTTTCAGGTTCTTTGTCTCTCTGTCCCTTGCCCTCCTGGGAGTTGTGCAGCAGTGTCCTGGTTTGTTGACCCCCACAGCAGGTCTATCGGACAGCTTTTGGCCCTTTCTCTGTTGTTTTTGTGAGACAGTTGAGCCCTGCCTGCCTACTCCTGTGATATTTCCCTGGAACTCCCTCAACATGCATTTTTAAAAATACAAACTCCTCAGGTGAGAGTTTTTTTCCTTCCCAGAGGCAGAATTTGAAACCAGAGTCCATGCTCTCAAGGGCTAAACATACTCATATATATTGAATGACCCCATGCCTTTAGTGTCCTGCTAGCAGCAAGCAATGTCAGACCCAGACATTGATTTTCCTATGCCTCAGTGGGGACAAAAGGCCTGGCCCTTGGCATTAGGAAAGCTGAAGGTGGTGGCTGCCCTGAGAGCCAGACACCCTGGCTCCAACAGGTTGGCTCTCTCCCTGCTTTCCTGGGTATCCTGGACCTAAAGAAGTCCCTGCTGCTCTTCCTATAAGGCTCCTAAGGGTGGAGGCAGAGGTAGAACATCACAACTCTCCAGCGCCAGCCAGCCTTATAGAAATGTTGTGGGGACTTTGCCTATTTAGAGATTCTGTACATAGCTGGTAACTAGCTCCCATAATCAACTTTAGAGGGTTAAGGACCCCTGGAATCCATTCTGAAGTCATGCAAATAAGGAATCAATTCTCCCTTTTCTGACTGGGCACGCTGTGGGTACATCTGTCTGCCTAAAAGGCAGTTAAGTTTAAACTTCAGGACTTGGGTTGCTCCTGAGGTGATTCTTATGGCCATCTATATGACAGAGAAGTGCTGCAGGGGCTTTGGCATATTTAGGGTAACTCACACAAATTTTAACACATTTTTAGAGGGAAAGAAAGAAGGTAACCTTGGTGTTGGTGGGGGTGGGGCAGGAGTTGAGGCTGAGTTACAAAGGGGCAGGATAAGAGGTACTGGAGGGAAGTTAAGTAAATGTGTTTCAGGTCTTTTAAACACCAATCAGCTAATGATTTCAAGAATAAAAACAAATGACGTAAATTTTCCAATTGTTAAAGAACTTTTACTCAAGTGTTTTTACTTGATGATCGGGGGAGCCAAGTTATTATATTTAGATTCCATTGGGTGCAATTAATGGCAATATTAACAATACATAAGATATGATATCCTTTGCAACAAATTGTTGAAACTTCAGTTGCAATATTCAGATTTAAGTTTTAAAATATGCAAGTTACACAGTTTTTCAAAATTCTTTTATGGGGTGTAGAGGTTGATATTATTTGTGAATTCCAAAAATAGATATTGGATTATGTTTGTTTCCTCTGGGCATATTAGATTAAATTGGATTCAGAGCTTTACTTGATTAAATAATGATTAAGGCTTTGATTGGACCACGTCAATAGATCTACCCAATGGGGCAGGCACTCATAGAAAAACCACACCACAGAGAAGGGAAGTTGGTGTTTTTGAGTTGGAGCCCTGGGAATTAAGCACATGGAAGAGTGTGGTTGTGAGGAAGGAGAGAAGGCCCAGTGAAAGAGAATAGCTGTTCACAGCTAGCCTTGTGGATAAAACAAAGCAGCTGAGCCCGGAGAGAGAGAAAAAGCCTCGAGAGTCTGACCACAGAGGCTTAAGAGCAACAGTAAGGCTGAACGTGGGCAGCCATCTTACTCCAACACATGGCAACAGACTTTGGTGAGGGAAGTAACTTATGCTTTATGGCCTGGTAACTGTAAGCTTCTACCCCAAATAAATACCCTTTATAAAAGCCAACAGATTTCTGGTATTTTGCATCAGCACCCCTTTGGCTGTCTAATACATGGGGTATGTAAGCAAAAATAGCTGGAGATCCCTGGGCTACAATATGCAGGTTGAGCCAAAGAATCAGCATTATAAAGGCCTGTACTAAGGCAGGTCCAGCAGTGTGTGCTGGTAAGGGTTTAAGTACCACTCCTCCTGCTGGGGAGCCCTGAATTGTAGATTTTGCAGTGATGTAATTATTATTGGCAAAACTGATTTTACATTGTCATTTGATATCACCAAACACAAAAACATGAAGTCACTGAAGAGGAACTGGAAAGAGAAGCACACAATCATATCTCCCCAGCTGGTGCCAAACAATCTCCATATACCACTGGGCCACAGTATGGTTTCCTAAATGATATGGAAATCCATCAGATGAAAGAACTCAACACTGAATAAACATATTATAATTTGCAGGTGAATAAAGTTTTAAAAAAAGCATAAAACAAAAATAATCTCAAATTAATGTATATTGTGATGCCACATAATCTTAACTAAGATAAGCAGTAAATAAGTAACAAAGGTTTCTATCTATCCAAAGCATTTATCAAAAATTCCAAGGTTGATTAAGTTGAAGGTATTACCTGAAGGAAGGGCTGCTAAGAAAAGGTACAGGGCTCCTTACCAGGTAGAAGATAAAATAAGATAGCAATCATAAGAAACTACAAAAATCATAATAATCTGGGGCCATTTAAAGAATCTATGTAACTATCTAACTAGTTCATGATGGGATAACTGTATTACAGCAGAGAGCAAAAAAACATATATTTGATAATTATAACAAATCCAAAAACTCCAAAAGAAGGAAAACAGACAAATTTTAAAATATGTTCTTTACACTTTGTTTAATGAGACAAAAAAATAGTGAAGTATGTTTTTAGCAAGAATGCATGAATTAAAATGTCCCTCCCTAAACATTTATTGGAAAATCCATCTATGTGGAAATATTTTTCACTAGGATTTCTGAATAGTGTATTAATATACAAAAGTTAAATTTAAGACGTCCATAATTTGATATTCTCATACAGTTTCCCTAATTGATGATTGCGACGGCTAATTTCATGTATCAACTTGACTAGGTTATGGTGTCCAAATATTTGGTCAAGCAAGCACTGGACTAATTGTTAGTGAGAGGGAATTTCAAGACAGATTCTCATCTATGGTCATTTGAAGACATGGAGGGCTAATTGCAGCTACAAGCAACCAAGGAAATTGCCCTCAGCAATGAGGGGACTCTTCTGATCCAGTCAGTTAGAAGTCTTAAAGCAGAACTGAGGATTTCAACAGTCAGGAAGAAGAATTTCTGCCTCTTCAGCCAGTCAGCTTCTCCTGGGGGAATAAAACTTCACCTTTGTCAGAGTTTCCAGCTTGCAGCCTGCCCTAAAGTATTGGGACACACCAGATTTCAGAATCACCTTTGTTGAAATTTTCAGCTTGCAGCCTGCCCTACAGAATTCAGACTTGCCAATCCCTACTGTCATGTGAGCCAAATTCTATTGTTTTATACACACACACACACACACACACACACACATATATATATATATATATATCTTGTCTTTTCTTCTGGACAACTTTGATTAATACAATGATTATATTCATAAAATGGATATTATGTAGAGATAATATCCATTTTTTTAAAAAGCTGATCTTTCTTCTGAAACTTCTCTTAGTAACATAGCTACATTTCTACTTAAACCATTTTCTGTGCAGAAAATGCCCTTTTCTCCATCATTGACTTATATATACAGCCTTGGCTTTCATGCAGCATTCTGTTTAGCCTAGCTTGACAACTCCAGAGTTAGGGTTCTTTGTCCCACAGCTTCCTATATATACTGCTATTATATTAATAATAAAAACACGGTATTATAATCATTGCTTCTCACAAAATTCTATTTTTAACAACAGAAAAACATTTCTTATTCTTTTAAATTATCTCCACGGCTTGGCAAAGAGTCTGATATAAACTAGGCACTCCATAATTACCCGCTGAATGAAGGCCATGCCGAATGAAACTTTGCCTTTGTGTTTAAAATAAAGCAATAGGCTCATATTGTGCATTTTAATAAGCAAAAACACAGCAAATATTTTTTACTTAGATTTCATCTGCATGGTAATAA
This sequence comes from Chaetophractus vellerosus, assembly GCA_004027955.1. Taxonomy (NCBI): domain Eukaryota; kingdom Metazoa; phylum Chordata; class Mammalia; order Cingulata; family Chlamyphoridae; genus Chaetophractus; species Chaetophractus vellerosus. The sequence goes on along the minus strand of PVKH010007133.1, from coordinate 5,323 downwards.
AAGGCAGTCTGAAAGTCTGAAATTCAATCATCATCTAGTTACTATCATTTTATTTGAAAACACAACTATTAATATACTTCACTGATATTTATTTATATATATTTAAAGAAATATCAGCATTTTGAATATTTAGTAATTTAATAATATAATACCCATTTTGATTATTTCTGACACCTTGCTCATAAAAGACTCAGCAATATAAAAGTTTACAAACATTCGCCTGTTATAAACATTAGTGATATTTGGAAATTCCTATAAGGCAGCTCAAAACAAGACTGTATTATTTGTAAACACGATTTGGAAATAATCAAAACAGCACTGGCAGAGGAAATCAAATAAAATGTGGCTTTATGATGTATTAAAATATATACATATATAAGGATATATGTATATGTATTCATGCATCTATTTCTATAAATCAAAGTTGGCATCAAAGTGAATACAGTTTTGTATTTTTAACACAGCATTGCATTGTGAACATTTATGCTGTCATGAACTAATCTTATAAACTTTTCTTAAAAGTTGTATGTTTAATATATGGAAATGCTGTAAATTATTTAAGTAATCTTTTATACTTGGACATCTTATTCTTCAATGAACATTATATATAAATTTTGTGAGCTTTCTGATTATTTAGGTTTAAAAAACTGGCTTTCTTGTGGTATTTCTTTATAACTTAGATAATTTTCTTAGATTAGTATTGATTTACTTAAAAAAAGCTTTCAAAATGAAAAACAATTAACACTAGTATTGCAATATTTAACTGGTTATTTTTTAGGTAGGGTATGAATATTATGAACAGTAAAAAGGAATGATTTAATTTTTTGGCCATTATGTCACTGAAACTTAGGGAAATAGAATTCTGAAGATATTACATAGATCATTTTATTTATGAACATTCACTCTCACACTCCATATGAAATTGCCACCAACAGGTAAAGGCTTCTTAAAGAAAATAAAGAATATTGTATAAGTTGTTAAATGATAGTAATGTGAACATCAAAATGTAACAATGTTTCAAATAATCATCTTAATTTCACATAACCCCACTTAAAGGCTAATAGCCTGAAAAAGTAAAGACGTTTTCAAAGCTACAGAAAGGAAATAAATATGATCCTTGCCTTTTAGAGCATGCAATTCATATAACAATCATTCTGAAAGTAAGAATTTAGTTTTATGACATAGGATCAGTGAAGTCCAATCTCCACATGTTGCCAATAATTTAATACCTCATATTCTAAGTGGACATGCATTCTCATGGGGTGAAATGTTCACTGGACATAGAATTAGAAGAACATTGTGCATAAAAGAATCAAGATAGAAATTTTCAAAGGTGTACAAGTTCAAAAGATTTGTGATATTTGGGAAATATGTATGATAAAACAACTTGTAGCAAGGCCATATTTTTATAAATATTGTTTAAAATATCAAAGGTTTTAATAGAGGAAACTAAATACAGTTTGGCTTTATAAAATCCTGCTAAATAAATCTTGTCAAGTGGTTAAAATTCCTAGTAAGAAAATAATACTGTGTGCTTCTGTAACAATTTGGTCCTGCTATTATAAATACTGTCAAATTAAAGTTCTCATAACATCAAGAAAAAAAGCAAATTTATTTTAATAAAGAGTAAAAAGTGGAAAAAAAATCACTCACCTTTAAAAAAATGTATCTACCACAATAAATAAATTAAAAAGTGAAAAAGCACAAACAACTAAATTCATTTTATATTCACTGGCCCATGTAGCCTATTATGCTACAGTCCAAAGTAATAACCACTGCTAGAAAGAGATGAAAATTTTATACTCTTCAGTTATAAAGGGAAACGTGTTATGACTACAACCCCAAAACAAGTAAACCATGAATAAAATTATAAATAAGTGTATCTAAGAACAGCACATATTAAGTAGTGGAATTGAGTAGAAGTATTTATAGCAATACTAGCACTCAAATAGGCCTAAACTATATCAACCAAAACAATTAATGTGCACAAGGATATTGATCTACAAATCTGCCCTCATATTTACCAGATGACTTTAAAAAACTGTACACACATCTGATACGTAAGATTTGTGTAGGTGCAAGCTTAAAATGCAGCCTTCAAGTATGAACACGATTTTCTGCTATCACATACTACAATAATGAAAAAAAAATTAAAAGGAGAAAGAAAACAGGAAAAGGTCCTAATATTTCCTGGATAACAGTAAAAGCAATTGCAATACCTATTCTTAAAACTCAAAAGCTAAACACCTATATATTTATTTTTGTAACTTGAAGATATTATCTGTAAGTAGTGAATATTAGTTTGTTGGTACCAAAAAATATATAGATATTGTCCAGACCTTTAAATACATTGTGCAATTTAATCCTCTCAGCAACTCAACTAAATTAGCATTACTATATGCATTTTACAGGCAAGGAAACTAAATCTAGGACATTAGGTAATTTATCAAGGATCCTACACCTAGTGAGTAGTAGAGTCAAATGGAGATCACTCTAGCTATAAGTATATACTATTTATAATGCACCCTACTGCCTCCCATGCAGAAAAGCACACACTTGGCAAAACTCTCTGTTTAATGATGAATGATGACCATATGTTTTAAAGGTAACTATTTTCTGTTGGGTAAAACATTAGGATTCAGTAGCCAATCACAACACATCAACCCTCACAACTCGTCTTTCACTGGGGAATCCTTGGTTTCTGAGGCTAAGGTAGAAGACCCTGAAAGTAATTTGCCTCCAAAAAAAAAAAAAGAAAAACAGCAGTCTATTACCTTGCCTTAAATAATGCAGTATTCAGTTATTACTTCCTGTCAGAGTGACAGTTTAAGCACAAGGCATTAAAAATTGTTTTCTCCTGTTCTAGCGATTTACTTATTGCTTCATACAGTATTTGTCTAGAAGTGATGGATAAATATCTGAAGGGAAAGATGCATCACTCTGGAAGCTCCATGAAATTCAGCATGGATAAAAGTCAATGTTTCAGGCTCATCTAGTTTTAGCTTTCTTTCTAAAATAAGGCCAAAACAAGTTTTAACTGTTATAAAAGACTCTAGTAACAAAAAAACCCCTGCTTTACAAGTTTTTGTATTAATTTTTAAAGAATAGTTTATATTCCAATTTTTAAAAGAATAACATATATTTTTAATTTGGCGTAAAAATATTAAAGTATCTGAAACAAGTAGGTAGATTATCTGACAAGATTTTGAGACTATGATTTATTCTTTGGATTATATTTTCACATGACCAAAAGGGAAACAACCAAATACTGGTAGTAGCAACTCAGTCATCTGCTATTTCTAATATCACAAATGAAATAAATTGCATATTAAGCACTTACTGTGCTTTACAACAGCAACTGTGTTAAGATTTTTGCACAAACATCATATTTAATGTCATAGTTCTTTTGCCTGATATCTAGTGACTCTCCCTCACTTGCTATGGGTCTTTGGTCAAAATTACCCTCTTAAGGAAGCTTTTCCCAATCACTTTACTTACTACTGTAACCCCCCTTTACTGGCCATTTTTAAAATACTCTTCTTGACTGGTCCACTTTCAGAAGGTCATTCACTTTGAACAAGCAGGTAGCTTTGGAAGTGGCACAAATGTGGTGGTGAGGGAGACCAGGGATCACCTCAGACCATCTGTATCAACCCTGGAAATCAATGGGTTGACAGATGTCACAGTCAGTTTTCCCTCATGTCCAATAACCTGAATGTCACAAAAATATTTGCTAAAATAAGAAAATATGTTGAACACAATATTTAACCTTATGTTTTTATATTTTGAAAAGAAAATATAGTAAAAATATAGAAAAAGAAAATATGGTGAAAAATTCAGATCTTTGAACACTTCATATTCCATAAGACACATTTAATATACACATTTTCACTCTGCAATATCTATTTCTTATTTATTTTAATTTTATATCCTCTAACTCATTTTTAAAATAAACCAAGTAATCCCATTTCCCATTAAACTTACCAGATACACACACTTTGGTTCTTTTTCCTTTGTTCTGCTTTCAAACACAAACCACAAGCAAAGATTTTTCAGCACCGAAGAACTTGATGAGAATTTGCTAATGACAGAACAGGGAAAGATATTCAGGAAGCAGCTAGTACAAGGAAAATATCTTAGTCATGGGTAATGGGAAAAGAATAAATAATCATGCAGCTGCTCCTACTTTTCCTACTGACTGCTTTCTTACCATTACTCTAACCTGGACTAGAGAGACAAGGTCATTGTCTTAGTTTGCCAGAGCTGCTATGACAAATATCACACAATAGGTTGGCTTAATCAACAAGTATTTATTGTCTCATGGTTATGAATTCTAGAAGTGCAAAATTGATATATAAGCAAGGCTTGCTTTCTCCAGGGGTCAGTAGTGTCCTGGTGATGGCAGTTCTCTGTCACTTGGTGATCTCTCTCTATCCTCCTGTCTGCAATGATGGTTTCCACTGACATCTGGCTTCATCTGGTTTCTGACCAGAACTACTGCATCTTCTGACTGCTTCCAAATTTTCTCTCTTTATAAGGCCTCCAGTCATATAAAATAAGGGCCAACCTGATTCAATATGGCTTCATCTAAAAAGGATTTTCAAAGTTCCACTTCACAAATGAGTCCACACCTTAAGTAATACTAACATCTTAAATGGTCTTATTAATAAATTACAAAAGGCCCTATTTACAGGAACACAGTTTAAGACTTGAACGTGACTTTTGTCACATGGTTAGGGCTTGAACATGTCTTTTCTGGGGAACATGATTCAATCCTCAATAGTTATGAAAACATTGGTGGGAGTTTTAAGCTGGAATTTTACAGGCAATAAAGTTGAGTAACTTTCTAGAAAGAAAGTATTCCTGAAACATTTTTTTAAATTCTTTTGTATATTAAAGCTTTTTTTTTTAGGGTACTATGGAATAAATCAGATGATTTTATCAGACACAGTAAAGACTATTTAATAGAAAGAATAGGAGAAATAGAAAGAATCTAATCAATAAAAGACATTAACCACATGTGAGGGATCTGTGGGAAGTGAGAATGGTTACTTCTTTTTGTCATGCAAAAGAATATCATGCCATGATGAATAAGTTCTTCCAGAGTGTTTAATTTAAGAGAGACCAGATATAAGCTCTGAAAGCAAGAGGAAGTTTACTGAACTGTTTCTTTACCCGGGGAAACTGGAAATAATGTAACTGGTCCAAAAGAGGGTCTTTTACAAATTAGAAAGAGTGTCTACTGTGAACTCTCCCAAATGACTTGTTTCTGTAACACTAAATTAGGAATGAATAAAAACATTGGCGAAGGGAGTGGATGAGA